>CAJQUW010012681.1:0-18122 GCA_907163375.1 Prostheceraeus crozeri
AATAACTTTATGTACCTGTAAGCTTAATATTGATCTCGATGCCACATTTTAATGTCAAGCTTCGCTTCAGGTGCACAACGAGTAGTTTGTCTACGTAACTCAGACATAGTTCGATTTGATGCTTCATGATGCCAGTATATTCATGTCCTAATTACTGAGACATTGAAACCACATTGCTTGAGCCACATTTTGCAATGCATCTTCCTTTAAATTTTCGAGATATTTTTGTCACGGAGACCAGATCTATATCTGTTTTGAACCTGAGTCAAATATAGAGTTATATATGCTTTGACAAGGGCATTAGGGCAGATTTACGTTGGACACAATTGAACCGGACGTACTGAAAAGGGTTCTATCTCATGAGTGTACATGTACACTGTAAACTCTAGGGCACGAAATTTAGGCATCAATTCTAACCAACACAAGGCACGAAGTTTATAGTGCCGAGTTCGTGCCCATTGATTTTTCCTTTATTGGGTAAACAAACATTTGGTTTGGTGCCTATTAGTGCCTAGTGGCGCCGACTGGTATCTCGAAGCACTAGAAAGGCACTAACTAGGCGCTAACGGGCACGAATTTTCGGCTTCGTGCCTAAGTTATCGCCCTACAGTTAACAGTGTACAGTATACATGCATAGCACCCTCAACTCACTGCCCGGTGGGTTACTCATATTGCTTGCTCGAAGGTGCAAATGTCAACTTTTCTGCCGTGCGATGTTGTTTGTGACGCAGCGACATATACGAGCATGCGGACCCTTCAAGTTCCCTGCTCTGACAGCACAACAAAATGTACTAGAGTTCAGTGCGCAAGTGTATGAGTATCGCCATAAAGATGATATAGGATGCTGCTCAATAGCAACTTCTCTTTCAATGGTTTCAATATTTTTTGGATTCTTTTCACTTAGATGTAGGCCTATTCCTCGATAACAGCAAAATTGAACAATCGTACATACTAATTGCTATCTTAAATTTGAAAAGGGAAAATTTGACTATCTCCATGTCCGAAAATCTATCTCACATGTTCTCATGGTAATGCGAGATAGAGAACTTCAAATAGTCTATCAAAGTCCTTGCCTGCTTAAGGTAGAGCAAGTATGTTTCGACATGACAGCAAACTAAGTAACGTTACATTTTAACAACATTTGGTATTGTGTGACTTTTTTGCTACCTGGGAGTGCATTAATTAAAATGATACTGTCGGATTTGCAAATGATCGACGATGGGATTGATTTCTTCTTAAGATCATGGAGCTGTGGACCTATAGCTACATAGTAAAGGACTATTAATGAATAAAAAGGCTTTTGCTGACACTCTTTTCAGGAGATAGGAGGAAGAAGACATATTTTTTAGTATCAGTTAGCGATGCAGCTGATTGACGTGCAGTTTCTGACATAGGCTAGGCCTTCTAGGACTCCAAGCTAAACTGTAACGAATTAACCTTAAACAGGGAAAAAGCAAATAAGTCAAGTATGAAACTTCCGTCGATATCAAACATTTTGAAAGAAGTCACTATTTGAAGATTTATTGTGTTACAGCTAAAATCAATGAATTACAGAATAACGGAAATGGCCAGACTACAAAATGTGATTTTCACCGTTTTTCACATAATATTCAATTCTAGCAAATTTCATGGTCCAAGTTGTTCAGGGAAGTTATATCAACGTATACTAGGTGACATGCCACGTGTAATTACGGAGCATCCCAAACATCCGTGGTAAAAGACATTCTATTCTTCTACACGCTGCACTAAGTATCAGAAATCACGTGATCTGATGCTGTTAAAACATGGGGAATGTTTATGAATACGTGCGGGCGAGCGTTTATAGTTTGCGCGTTGTCTACGGTTGTCTGCTCTGCCGCTTGAACCGCTAGGCATGTTCAGTCTTCACTGAGCATGAAATTGAGGTCCTATCAGATCGCTTTGCCTCTGATACATACAGACACATGAGACGCAAAGTTTTTATAGCAGGACTGCCGACATTTGTTGCAGCAATGTCAGGCCTTAGCACGGATGTCTAGCGTCATGTGTAATTAAGGCAATTTACGCGCTGAATTAAGCGTAGTTGAGCGTGGATCGTCACCTTGTGTAGTAGTGTTTTTAGTAATTTAGTTGAAAACTGTGTAATTATTTAGTTACTTATTATTAGAAATTATTGATTCAGTTTAAAACGTCAAATGAAAGAAGTCATGTACCATTTGACAGTCTGGGATTTTTGTAGTTAATATAAATTCTGTACTGTGTGGAGAGGAAACAGAAAAAAGAAAAATTGCTTTTAAAAAAATGTATTTTAGTAAAAATTAATATTCACTCAATGACAAGATTTGTATAATACTCACGGGAAAATTTGCAATTATTAAACAGGAACGATCAAAAATGGAGGGGAAAAACTAGTAGGGAATACTGACTAGGTTAAGAATTATCCCGGGAGTTCATATAAGACGTTTCAAAAGACAATAATATCAGCAGTAAAGAACATCAAAGATATCAAAACAAGTCAGGAATCGGTATTCAGATTGTTGCAGGCATGTTCATCATGATTGGCAAGTAATTATAGCTTATAAAGATTGTCCTCACCGGTATAACAAAATTTACGGTTTTAATATATATTACATCATTTACAGAAACATACGAGGAAATTCTCATATTAGATTTCTCACTTAATAGTGCTAGGCTACCATAGGATAAGTGCAAGTGGATTTGAAAAAAAGGCTTCTGAAGCATCATCAAAAATGATCTGGCTTGACTTTTCACATGGCATTTCCTATCACTATTCTAGCAAATAAATATTTAAAAGTCTTTGGAGAAAACCAAGTGGGATATCGGTACGGATTAGTCATCGATTGTAACAGTTCGCATTAGGTTTACTTCTATCATGTGATGCAATAGAAGGAAATGTACCGATCACTCGTTGAATAGATAGACACCTCTAAAAAAATGAGCAAACTATCTCCGAAATCCCAATTAATACAGGAAATTCAACGACGACGCTGTGCTAGAGGTCAATATTCTGGAGTGCGTCAGAAGTGAGGCTTTGAATTTGCATCCACGTTCAATGGAAAATTGGATCTTCTTGCCCCCCCCCCCTCGAGACATAGGTTCTGGCCGTGACCATCAGTGTTGAGAAAAAGTCATCTCTAATCCCAAACACGCAGGCAAGGGGATTAATCTCTGTTGAGGGGGGGGGGGGGGGCCTGACTTAACTTTTACAATTGCAATGCCTATATCTTGAAGATGAATGATCTAGAAAATGAATTTGTCCGGGTAAAAACGTGCTAGGGCAACAACTTTTTTAAATATTACAACCTTTGCATAAATACCAGATGTTGGAAATCTAATGACATCTTTGCATTCCCTTTTCACAGTTTGGCTGTATTTCTTACATCAGTCATGGCGTAAGCGGGGGGGGGGGGGGGGGGGTGGGGGGTGGGTGGTGGGGGAGGGGGGGGGGATAGCAAATTAAGGACTTTTCTACTTTACACAATACACTAGCTGTTACAGGAATGTATTTGAAATCGAAATATAAATAGCATTCTGTAGGTCGTTTTCATTGAGAGACGTAGGTATATTAGGTTTATATTTAGAAGAAGCAGCAAACTCCCCATGTGCATTGCAGTTTCGATTATTTTATTGAAATGAACCTCGGGAGATTGGAGACCCAAGCCACAAATCGTGAAGAATATGCAAATGTTTGCAGTTTTGAAGAAGAAATAGAAATTACCACGGAATTGACTGATCGTGTTAGTAATGCAGAAGGAATAATTGTATTTTTGAGCGCGAAAAAAAGTAGTAAGTAGTGTTAAATTAGAAATTGAATTGGGCGGCGTTAATACCCAGCCTTATTAATAAGAGCATTCTTCTCGAGGGTGATCATATCCCAAACTGCCTTTTGCCAACAGAATCATAATAAAAAAACAATGATCATTAATTAGCTTTTTTTAAGATGAAGGAATTGGTCCCTCAAGGGTACTGTTCAGATTCAAGAAGTGAAGCGTGATTTTAGTGAATCAACTTAAATTTAGCCTTGATTATAGATGCCTGTCAGTAAATTTTCATTAATTTTGATTGTCTAATAAGTTTATCGATACTACTTACCATAATTGGACCCACGTCGCTAGTATTATAGAAAGTCACTAGTTTAATAATTTGCAAAAAGAATTAAACTCCTCAAAATTTGATCAGATAATATTTTTAGACCACAGGACCTTTGGTGCTCTCCGCCAAACAAACTAAATATTTCCTGGTCACCATCAATAATTTTCAATGTATTAACAGATATTTTTTGAGTCGACACCTTATACCTTATTTTTTATTACTGGTACTTACTCTGTAGTCGTTATCAAATAAATACACGATGACTAGCTTGCTGTTTTTTAAGAGGTGAACAGCCAAGCACTGACTATGAAAACACATCTCTGATACCTGTAAGCAAAACACCATTGTTATACAGGTACAGGATCACATGACGAGCACTCTTCCCCATCCTTGCCTCCTTCCTTACTCAGACCAGCATCACCAAACAGATTGCCCACCATATTACCAAACATTTCCGTCTGCATCTCTAGTTGAAGTTCGGCGCTTTGGTCATCAACTTCAGGTGGAAATGGGTTCATCTACTTCAATATAATTTGTTCATTCAAATATCTCTCCAGTCTTGCGTTCAATCTTGCAGGATTTTCGCACTGATTGAAAGCTTTAATCTGTTCTCCAACGAGCCTTAGAGTTCTCTCGTACTTGGCTGACTTTTCCTCTGATAAATGTTCTGCGTTCTTCAGATACACTTCAAGCTGAAAAAATACGAAAAAAAGTTGATGGGATGAAAATATAGAATTGCATTTTAAGCAGTGAAGAAGGTTTTTTCTTCGAGAGGTTTTGTTTTTGGGTTGATCATTAGAACAGCGGACCAATAACAGTTTATGTTCGAAATTCTACCGATTCTCATGTCTGCCATTCATGTCGCACATCGGGCTTGCCAACCACCATTCAAAGAGCTTGCATTGCATTCCATGATATGGACAAGCATAAATAGTGCACATTTGAAGTTCTAGTCCGCAGCCAGAGAACTAGTTTCTGCAGGGAAGGAATAGAGGCCAAAAATGAGACTTTACACAGAATGATATTCACCTACTCCGAATCTGCGCGTCTTGCCGAGTTCTAGTCAGTTCATCTTCTTGTCAGACACAATCAAAGAAAAATGCATGCTAAAATGAAATTTTCTATGTTTCCGCTTACTACGGTAAAAAAGCCATAATGTCTACAGCCATGATTTTTGACATGGAAGGTCATTTCCTATGGTATGTTTTATTATCATGTTTCTGATCGTCTCTGTTTTCAAGAATGTGGTTCAATGTGAATGAAATTGCTCAAAATGCCTGTGTTTGTCGACATTTGGACGCTTGCCAAATCTGAATCTGTTTACCTTCATAGACATTGTTTATTGAGCATGATAGGAAATGGCCTGGAGACATTCCATGTCATAAATCATGGCTCTAGACTGAGTATTTTTACCGCAATAAGCGAAAACATGGAAAATTTTGTTTTAGCCAAAAACTGCAATCTGTGTCTCATTGGATTAACATTTTTTCTTTGATCGTCTCTCACAAGAAGAGGAACTGACTAGAACTCGGCAGACGCACCGATTCGTAGTAGGCAGAGGGTGTACCTCATTCTGTGAAAGTCTCATTTTCAGCCTGGTTCCCTGCAGAAAGTCGTTCTGGACGCCGGGCTATCCCTGCGACAGGAGAAACAAAGACACACCATCGGTAATCATGCGCCGCCCATCAGGGTGCCGATCTGCAGACTCGTCTCGACTCCAGCTTTGAATTTTGTTGACTTTGCAGGCTGAAGTTCGTCTTAAATGAAAACTCAGACAAATTCCAGTTCTTCTCCTGCCTGATTCCTTATCATACTCACTTGCTTTCTTATTGAAAGATTACGATTTGTAAATTGAGCAAATTTCATATTTTGACCACTGCTGTCCAGGAAATACAAAAAGGTATGCAAGTTTATCACAGCTTATTTGAAGTCTGATAATGAAAGCTGTCGAATGATGTTCGACACGATTGGAGGGCATGAGAATTGAATGATTCTCGAACCAATTTCGGTGTTCGTTTTTTATGCCCACCTCTTTGGGATGTCCAACTCTCAATTCGTAGAATTAAGCGTTGGCCATTTTGAAAATGCAGACTGCAGAATTTTTCAGCAAGGATGTTGAGAAGGTGCATTGCTGCAAATTGTAATTCCCAATTAAAACGAAGTAAACAGAAAATAGCGCCACTCCTACCATCATTGATTAAAAGAAAGTAACAAAAAATGAGGCTTTGGCAAAAAGTTTCTCTTATGTGGGTTTTTCTTTTACATATTTTCCCTTTTAAGACTAATGTCATGATATTGGCATTACTGATCATTTGCTAGGCTATCGCTATGCGATAACTTTTTACATTTGAATTCAAGTATTCGCCGAAATTTGAAACTTGATAATGTCATCCTAAGCAATGAAATGATAAGAATGAATACGCAGTTTTAAAAGAGTCTTAAGACTTCGCTTCAGCACTAATGGTCTTTACTCCTCTGGAAAAATGAAAATGGAATGGAAATACCTTGAAATGGAACATTTTCAGATGGAAATCACGAAAATATGGCCTATGTAGATTGTCGGAGAATTGTTGAATTGTTAGTGCACGCAAACATGGATATAGAACTTCAAAGCTGTGTCACTCTTTCTGATGCCCTTTTTTTCTTAAAGTATTCTTCCACGGATGCCCTATGACTGGTGAAACACCAGCAATCATTTTCATTCAACGATATCAAACAATTTACGAGTCTTTGACATTCTTAGTATGCTTACTAATGAACAGTGATTGAAATATCGAAATAGAATGACCGCCGGCGGTGTGGCCTTGTGGTAGAGTGTTCGCTCTGCGTCCGGGAGACCTTGATTCAAACCTAAGACTTTGTGTATTTTAGAAAAATTTGTTTCTTTGCGGCGAAGTTGTTCTACATGGCAGATGACATTAATAAATTTGATGCTCCTTTTCATCTTTGTTTGCATGAGCGATGCTGTTTCGCTAAAGCCGCAGTCACAATTTCTGAGACTCAACAGCTCCAGAGAACACCATGGCGACTATTTTGAATACATATGACCGGTGTCACGCACAATTGCAGATCATTTCTCATAGTAAAGGCAAGGGATAGTCGAATAACTTATGCTACAGCCAAAGAAATATACCAGAAAGGCAGAGAACATCCAAGCTTGGCGAAGAGGCAACGAAGACAGCATACAAAGAAGAAGCGAAAGTTATCACACTGTTCTAAACCTAAGGAAATTCAAAGACTCTCCCAAACTAAAACATTGCACTTGAGCATGGTTCCCAATACTCAAGCAAATATTTCAACTATAACGCTCGATGAACGTCAGCAGGCTTGGAGTTTGCAAATTGCCGCACACGTAATAAGTCTCTTGTGCATTCTACTTTACCATGCCGTAAAAATTTTTCTGCTGAATGAGTTTTCGCTGTTAATTTGAGTATTTCAACTTGTAACTTGAGATGCCAATGAAATTTTTACTAATTAATTGGAAAAGGTGCATGCCACTTGTGTGTCTCATCCTATTCAGATACTTCAACAACTTTTAGAAGTTCTTTACTGAAATATTTGTGATTACTGCATCAAATGCTTTAGATCAGTCAACAAGGATCATACGACTTACCGCCTTTCCTCTTCTGGTAAATCATTTTGTAGACAGGGACCGCCTTTCGTCAGGTGTTGTGCAACCTGTTCCCTGCATCCCTTGAGCTAATCCTCCATCATTTTACCCAAATCTCCGAAAACTTTCTCGAATTCTTGGTCATCTTCCACACTGTCATCGTCATCAGAGGGTTGATTCAAGGGAGCTTTCTCCTTCTTCGGAGGTTCAGGTTTGGTTCATCTTCGCATTCGATTTCAAATGCGCCTCCGATATCTATGTCCGGTGCATCGGCTCCACTGATGGAGAAATCACAGAATTGCTGCTGTTACCTTTATCAGCCATCTGCAAGAATCAGTGAACATTCGAAAATCAAAAATGGGTAAATTTAATTCATGCAATTTCAGCAAGGGAGCTAAAAAGACATGATCTCTTGATGTAGACTATATAGCCCGGCAGCCAGAGCGAGTTTCTGCAGGGAACGAGGCCGAAAGTGAGATTTTCACTGAATGATGCACACGCTATGCCTACTACCAATCGGTGCGTCTACCGAGTTCTAGTGAGTTCCTTTTCTTGTCAGACAGGATCAAGAAAAACTCATGTAAATCCAATATGACGCAGATTGCAGATGCTATTTCCTCTAATTAAACGAAAAGTACTAAGCCCAGAGTCTTAATTTTTGACATGGAATGTCTTCAGGTCATTTCCTTTCATGTTCATGCACCACTGTCTATAAAGGTAGACACATCTAGATTTGGCGAGCCTCTTGATGTCGACAAACACAAACATTTTGAGCAACTTTATCCACATTCAACCACATTCTCACATACATTGCCGATCAGAGGCATAATAATAGCACATACTCATCATATGAAATGACTTGAAGACATTCCATGTCATAAATTATGACTGTAGACTTAATACTTTCCAGGTGATAAGAGAAAACATCGAAAATTTCATATTAACTAAAAACTGCAATCTGCGTCACCTTGGATTTACATGTGTTTTTCTTTGATCTTGTCTGACAAGAAAAGGGACTCACTAGAAATCGGCAGACGTGCCGATTCGTAGTGGGCATAGGGTGTACATCATTCTGTGAAAGTCTCACTTTCGGCCTCGTTCCCTGCAGAAATTCGTTCTGCCTGCCGGACTAATAAAACTGATAAACTAATAAAACATAATCAAACTGAAATGATCAGCATAGTGGCCTGGAATGTTCGCTATGCGTCCTGGGGCCGTATTAATAGAGCTAGCACTAGCCTAGCACCAACTTCCGTATTAATAGAGCTAGCATTTGCTATAGCATTTCCTAGGGGTAGCGCTAGGCAAGTTGCTACTAGGGAGAGTAACAACTTGAGTTCCGTATTAATAGAGAAAGCCTAGCGTCAACTCCGGCGCCAGTTAATGCTAGATCAAGTTTCATTGACGTGTCGATTCAGCGCGCAGCTGCATTCACCACGTGCTCGCACGCCCGGCAATCGAGTCATAGAAATCTGGCAATTCGACGCCACATTCCGAGTGAAAATATGTTGAAGCGCGCGCGTTCAGTGTTAACAATACAAGGTGAATGTCGGAGATCAAAGCAGTTTCCTTCATTCCCGCCTGTTGACTCTTAGGGCGTGCGCGCACTAAGCGGCCAGGTCGCGACGACCAAGTCGTGGCGGCCAGCAGGAATGCTTTGTCATTGTTGCGGAGATGGGAAGTCGTCCACTTGCGCGCGCACTTTGCCGACGCGACCAATTGGTCGTGGCGGCCATCAATATTTGCAGCGACGCACACGCGGCCAGGATGTCGCGGCGACCAGTAAAATACGTTGCAGCTTATGACAGAGCGCGCACTTGGCGACCCTTCCCGCGGCAAATAGATAATAAATTGCTGAAACCTCTTCCTCATTCAATCGTTTCCTCAACAAATGGCGTCGATCGGTCGCTGTCGCAGCCGCTTTCATGGTCGTACATTTTTTTAGCCGCGGAGGCCGCTTCGCTGCTGGATTAATTAAGTTAATGTCACTCTATGTGCGGGAGAAGTTTTGTCTATCAAACATGAACTTGAGTTCAAAATTTATAAATACTACCATTGTTCTACTAGTGCAGATACAGTATATACATCTAATGTAGCCTACAATTAGATATATGAGAGATTTAAAATACTGATCTGAATCCACAATATGTATTTTCAGTTTGCACAAACATGTTATTCTTTCTTGAAGTCCTGCAAGGTATGGTAGTGTTCGAAGCACTGGCCAGGACAGAGTGCAGGCTGCGACGGACATTTAGGACAGTAAAATGTAGTTTCCTTTCTTCTCATGGTGGAGGAATGCGTATACGAAGTGCATACACGACACTTTTTGCTTGGACAAGATTTATTCTTTGTAGATGGTATCCGGTAAATAAAATGCCTCTCAATCAATCGGACGGCGTTGTCATTGATTGATGTAGACAATTGGAGAATATCATGATCAACTGGTTGAAGAATTTCATTTATCACTTTAAGGAGGAATTCCACATACGTTTGCTCACCGCCATCATGCGTAAATAGATAATGAGCATTCAATGTTGTATGCTGAAGCATATACAGCACAACTTTCTTTGTCCATTTCATAGTTTTACGTGCGGATTTATATGCATTGATCAATTGATCAGTCTTGTCGACACCGCCCATTTGCGAATTATACTCAGCTATCGCAACAGGCTTACTGACATTAACCAAACCTTCCCCTCTCACTCTAGCTCTCACATTTCGAACGCTATGATCATGCACCGTTGTGATCATGTAAACATTTTTCTTGATTAGTGAGAATTAGTGAGACGAACAGCAAACCAAGGTCCGGAGCGTATCTAACAACTTCACGTTTCTCATTAATCGATTCTATTACAGAGATGACTGAAAAGAAGACAACATCAATTGAACCAATCACTGGACAACCAAAGAGCCCGATGACAACGGAAAAGTGCAAGGCGTGTCATGAAAACCTTGAAGATCTAGAGGTGAACTTAAAGTGTGACAAATGTAAAGACTCTTTCCATATTTTTTGTGTTGAACTACCTGATTATGAGTTACTAAAGTATTTGAAACATAATAATAAAAGGAAATTCCAGTGCAAAAATTGTATCGAAAGTTTATATCCTTCAGAATTACAACATATAACAAAGCACACAAAGAACAGAATACATTCAGAGTCAAACACACAGAACACAGAAATCATAGAAGAGAGAAACAAATACCAAAGAAAAAGCGAAGATCTCATCAAAATAGTGGAGCACTCAGGACCGAAATCGAAGAAAGTGCAACGAAAATACAAGCTCTTGAGCAAAACTTAGCACGAAGTGAATGTGAGCTGACACTGGCATATGAAAATATTAGAAGACTAGAAAGAGAACTGAACGAAGAACCAAGGATAACCAACTTCAATAACAAATCTGATGACAGTGACGATGATGATGAAACAGAACCCGAGGATGGAAACGATAAAATAATGGAAAAATTGTGCAAAATATCAGAAAAAGTGGATCAGATAGAACGACAGCAAAAGCAGATGAATGAAAAGCAACAACAACAACAACAACAACAACACCAACTGGAAGAACACCGCCAACTAGAAAAACAGCGTCAACAAGAACTTCAAGTAGAACATCGTCAACAAGAAGATAACCAACATGGCTGGCAACCACCACAACAACCAATAAGAAGGAACATTACCTGTTTCTACTGCGGAAGACGTGATCACCCGATGCGAAACTGTTATCATGCACGCTGGAATCGACACTATAACGACGGTTATAGCAGAAACAGGCACAAAAACTACATCAATGCGAACACAAGACCAAGATACGAACAGCAGCGTAGAAGATATGGACCAAACTAGATACGAAAATCAAAACAGATACGAGAACCAAAGATATAGAGAAGACAGAAGACGCAATTTTGAAAGAGAACGAAGAGAAAGAGAAGAAGATAGATATCGAGTATCCAGAACGGACAACGGAAACGGTCCAATTCAATACACACCAACACGCATCCTCAATCAACAAAACAACAGACATCACTCACAAGCAATACAACCTTATTTTTAGCACACTAAAGGAAGGAGAGGACGATGAACATGGATTTGATAAAATCAGTGACCTCAAAATAAATTGCATAAATGTGAACGGCTTAAATGAAAATAAAATAAGCAATTCCGATATAATCAAAGATATGGATAATGCTGATATGCTTTGTTTTGTTGAAACGCACTTAAAAGGTGAAGAAAATCTGCCAGTTATTAGAAATTACACAGGCTATCATTCAATTGGAAGAAAATCTTCAAAATTTGGAAGAAATATCAGAGGTATATCACTGTATGTAAAAGAAATATAAAGAATTTAAATCTAGAAAATATTGTCAATGAAAACGGAAGAATATTGATCGTTAAAATAAGGGAACATACATCAAATATTTTCATAATCATATGTTACAGAAGTAACAGAGAATCTAGATATAAAGACAAAGAATTCTATGAAAATATAAAAAGCTACATACTTCAATACAACATGGAAAATGTAATATTAATAGGAGATCTAAATGGACGATTGGATTAGAAAATGATAATAAAAATCTTGGTCTTCAAAACAGAAAATCTGATGATTTAACTCTAAATAGCTATGGACAAGAAATATTAAGGTTCTGTAATGAAACCAAATTAATAATAGCAAATGGAAGATTTGAAAATAAAGACTCCATTGGAAAATCTACGTATCACTGTATTCAAAATGATGAAGTTAAAAAATCAATGATAGATTATTTGATCGTATCCGCGTCCCTTTTGAATAGGCTAAATGAGTTCGAAATTGGTAATCCAGTGTTGTACACTGACCATTCGCTTCTCAAGATAAAATTGAATATTGCATCAGATAAAAAAATCACTACAAAAAATAAGAAACATCAAAGTAAAAAAATAATTCCGTTTAAATGGACAAAAGAAAAAGCCTCAAAATTTGATATAGATAAATTTGACTTAAAATGTACTGCATTATCAAACAAATTGATTACTCAGAATATGAACGCAAATGAAATATATACTGAATTACTAGACATAAGGAATAACTCAACTGATTGCAATTATAAACCTCAGACATCAAAATATTCTGAAAATATTACAAACTTACGGAAAGTTTATAGAAAGGAGGTTACCATGTTTAAAGAAGATAAATCAAATAATAATTTGAATAGATTGATGTTATTGAGAAAGCAACTGCAAAAGCAAATAAGGAAAGAAGCAAGAAAAATTAAATCTAATTATCTGAAAAAATTGATAATTGTAAAAAAGAAAATAATAATCACAAAGAAATTGAAAAAAAATTTGAAAAAAAGATTTTGAAAAAAATTGGAGCTTAATCAATGGAAAGAAAAGGACCACTATTACTTCTACTCTGAATATTATGATTTCAAAATCGAAATGATAAATTCTGATTTATCTAGACATGTTGAGACTTGTATTACCGCAGTAAATAATGAAACTTTCAATATGGTAGAACAATCGGATGAAATCCTTGACGTTGAAATTACTATGAATGAGCTCCAAAGTAATCTTACAGATGCAAAGAACTTAAAATCAAGTGGTCCCGATGAATTTGTAACAGAAATATTTAAAATAAATGACAAAACATTGCCTATACTACTGAATTTATTTAACGAACTCTTGCACAATCATAATGAGGTAATCCCATTTTCTGAAAGTTGGGTAATACCCATTCATAAGAGAGGCGACAAAAATATGGTAAAAAGTTGTAGGCCAATAAATTTAAGTTCGAATATAGAAAAATTGCTAACCAAAATAATGAATAATAGACTGGCTAAGTGGTTGAAAAAGAATTGTATCATCCATCAATGCCAAACAGGATTTATGAAGGGAAGCTCTACAATGGATAATATATGTATAGTTAAGGAAATAATGCAACTTTACAAAAACAAAAAATCTCCATTGTGTATGTGTTTCATTGACTTATCAAAGGCTTTTGATACGGTTCCGAAAAACGATATAAACAGTCTAATGAACCAAATACAGATAGTCAATGAATATTGTAAACGCAACAGCCTGGATATGAATTTCGATAAAACTAAATTAATTTTTCAAAATATTAGATATGAAAATGATCACATAGAACTTAATTTGAACAATGAATTGAAACGAATTGATATAGTGCGCGAATATAAATATCTTGGATTTTGGATAGGAAATAACACTAAAAAACATTTGTCTTCACTAACTAAGAATGGTAATAAATCGACATATCTAACTGCTATAAAACTAAAAGAAATAGGATGTGCGAATGTAACAATAGTGAAAAATACCTTTGAAATGTTGACATTATCAAAAATGCAATATGGTGGTGAATTTTGCTTCTGCAATAAATTATCCGAATTGAATAGGATACAATTTCAATTCTATAAACGTTTCTATCATCTGATAACTACCACTGCAAATTATTGTTTGATAGGGGAGTTTAGACTATTTCCTCTCGAATATCATTTTGAAAAAGCTTGCAATCAACTTATGGATTAAAATTATCTTTAATGAAAGTAGTAGCATCATGAAAAGATGCTATAATCATGTTTCAAATAATTTAGACAATAGCAATTATTCATATACATGGTGCTGGAGAATAAAGCATCTTTTAAAGCAAATTAATTTATCACATCTTTGGTTAGATCAAAACAGCTTAAAGATAAATAAGCGCAAATGTAAAATTATAGTAAAAACCAGACTAATGGAGCATTTTAGAGCCATTTGGATAAATGATACCAAGAAAAGTAGAACCGGAATAGACTACTTGGAGTTAAGTCAATTCGATTGCAGCATGAAAAGTTATTTGACTCTGAATCTAAAACTAAATATTATAGCACCTTTGTTGAAATTGCGATGTAGGAATCATGACCTAGCAGTTAAAAACTGGATGTTATAGAAATCGATTGAGCTATGACGAAAGATTGTGCAGTTTATGCGATGATAGAACAGTTGAAACTGTATACCATTTCATTTGTAAATGTGCATTGTCAATGATATCAGGCTGCACTTCACACCATTCTTTGTAGATATCTCGAAGCAAGATTTCTATGTAATGCTAGAAACTTTGGAAATAGTAAAATTGTGACATTAACCAAATACATAAACAGTGCTAATAGCATCAGAGCAGATAAATTGCGTCAGCGACCAATGACATCGTGATAAGTATTAAAGGTTCTGATAGCGCAACATATCGTTCAATGCGAATTAGTGAGACGAACAGCAAACCGAGGTCCGGAACGTATCTAACAACTTCACGTTTCTCATTAATCGATTCTATTACAGGCAAGATGATGCGAATTACTGAATTTTCTAATGATCACAATATGATGTTCTTGTTTCATGCATGTATATCACCTATCGTTCCGGACCTCTCAATAAGTAGGACTTAATAATTAGGCAAGACGAATGCTGGCGTGCGTTATTAATTTTGAATACATATTCCGATCTGCTCTGATATGCCGTTTTTATCAAACCTTAACATTTTTCATTGCAAAAGTATGATGATGCATAACTTTAAAAGATGAAATCATGACTTGCTTTAACATATTAAATATGAATGAAAATGTCCTCTCCTTCCAGACAGTGTCATCTCGTATTTCAGTGTCATTACTTAATCTCACCTCCATTTTATTATCATTCTGTAAATTTCTCAATCGCCTTGTCATCAATCATCTCATTCATTCTCTTTTGTATACATATACGTGTTTTTCAATTGAAAAAATAAACGTTCTGATATTCTTGTCTGAGTATTTTATCGCCAAAACGGGGCCGTTGCGATACGCTGCCACTTCACGAGTACTTTTTTCCAAATCCGTATTCACCAAGTGTTTAGGAAAATATTTCTTGTTCTTCATCGCAGTACCACATGCTCCTATTTGAAGCTTATATAGCTCATTATACAAAAGAGGACTGCTATACAGACGATCTGTATAAAGAATATAACCTTTCTCCGTGTACCGCTGAACAAGAAGTATGACAAGCTTTTCGAGTTTTCCAAGTTCAGGATAATCTGAATTTTTTCGTTTGGATTTCTTCTCTAACCCAACAATATATTTTGAAATTCAACGTATACTGATCGCAGTCATAATTTGTATATTTTAATTCCGTATCGGGAACAGTTTAGCTGGGATGAAGACCTTGATACCCCAAGATTGCCGAGCCATTTCAACAAGGACTCGTCTAGGCATATGTGTTGCGTAGGGACGAACATTTCTTCAAATTGTCGCTGCAAGGTGT
Organism: Prostheceraeus crozeri; assembly: GCA_907163375.1. NCBI lineage: Eukaryota > Metazoa > Platyhelminthes > Polycladida > Euryleptidae > Prostheceraeus > Prostheceraeus crozeri. The sequence goes on from CAJQUW010012681.1 coordinate 15,966, forward strand.
TCATAACTGAAGCAATCATATGTTTCTATTTATCAATGTTATCATCTGGCAGAGTACTGTTGTCATTGAAATGCAGAAACTTCGGAAGCTCAAATCTGTCACGACTCATCAACTACGGGAACATAGGAGTTGAAAGAAGTTTATTTCGTGTCCAATAGCTTGCTAAGGTTGGTTTCTGGACTATTCCCATGAGCCACATCATTGCCAAAAATTTTTCATTTCATTTTGTGTGGTTTCACGCCATGCTCGGACTCTCGAATTCCGTTTTAGCTCGTGTGCTTCAATATATTGCCGGTGCATCTATAGATTGGTCTGCTCAACTAAGATCTCGATGGAGCTCGTCGGTGTGTATAAACAAGTTCAAAATAGTCAATGTTTTTTTTTGCGAAACCTGTAGTGTCAACTTGTATTCCAGGCTCGGCAACAAAATTCAGCATACGAGGAGAAGTTCCATCAGCAGTTTTCCAAGCAGGAGTATCCTTTGACAGCAAGAATTCAGTTGTCGTTCGCTGTTCATTCAATTCAACTGCATCATACGTCTGATTCTTCTTCAGATGATGAACAGGAAGTTACAGACTCATCCGAATCATCATCAGACAAATAAGAACGATTGAATATCGCAGCTGTGGCTACACTAAAAGCCCGACGCTTTGACATGCTGACACAGAATGAAATAAACTACTGATCGAGGGTCGTCACCAGAAGATTTTTGTTACTTTTTAACCAATGAAGGCGCAAATCGCAATGATGAATGAATAACAATATGTATGAGACACGTACTCAATATCAACACACGCTCGTGCACCGTGAGAGATGACGCTGTGTGCTATTATAACAATGAACAACGCGCGATTGCTTGCTAAGGTCAATGCAGTTTCATGAAATTCAGACGGGTAATACTCGTCGTCAGCAGTTAAGCGGTTAATATATGAAATGGGGCTCATTTTAATCGACATCATCTCCCGATCTTCAATATGACATCAGAATGAACTAATTTTGCAAGTTATGAAAAGAAGAATACATTCTTCACAGTAAATGAATATGATGACTTCAACTCGGTGACCGAATCTATAAATTTCACTTTAGAAGTACCAAATAAATCATTGAACTTTTTAGATGTAACCATTTGGATTGAAAATAATGTCATAAATTACAAGCATTATACTAAAGAAATTAGTTCAGATAATTGCTTAAATAAAAATAGCTGGGTGCCAAACCACATTAAAACGAATTTTGTGATAAATTCAATCAAGCACTGCAAACGGAGAGATGTAATTTAGCATCTGACCAGATAGAAAAGCAAACAGACAAAAGGTAAAGAAAAAATTAAAAGGAAAATGGCTCTTACAGTGAATAAAGATTTGAACTGCAGTCGCAAAAATAGGAAGAAAAAAAGCGCAATCATGATAAAAAAGCGAGGTTTGTAATCTACAGATGCCTTTCGTTAGTGATAGTCTAAATAGGAAAAATAAACAAGTCTAGTTCCAAAAATATGACCTTGATATAAATGTTAGTAAATAATAGTAGTAAAAAAATTAAAAAGATATTTTTCAGATAAAGAAAAAGAGGAAACAAGCACGAAAATTGTGATATATGGGTGTTTGTGCCAGTTTGCCGATGGAAATGATGATTGCAGTGTGAGCAATGTTGTCTATGAATTCGTTTGTAAAAAGTGTGATGGTAATTATGATAGGCAAGACTTGTAGGAAACTTTTAGAGCTCGATACTTAGAGCACAACTCGCAGCATTAAGCCAATTTATAGGATGATAGGAGTGCGCTGAGCGTCCATGTTCGTGGAATGTGAGTGTGCATGGTATTGAAGATTTTGATGTCAATATTCTTGAATGCGTGAAGAGACCGCTTGATATTGCGTTGTTAGAAGCTCGGTTGGTATTAAGCGTAGAAGACCGGTGTTGAATCGATGTGATGAGCTGTGCTGAATGGTATTAAATGGTCACACCGCTTTAGAATTGTCTGAAGTATATAAAATCACTTGTAACTGCAGTTGATGCCAAAATGTCGTTGATAATGGGTCGGGACCCGAAACGTCCGTGTAGAATACACACGTTGTTTTTATTCATTTTATTCAATTTTACTTATCGGCAAAAACTGAAAGGGAGTGATAACCGGATTTTATTGTGTACATAATGACGTCA
>CAJQUW010012682.1:0-142500 GCA_907163375.1 Prostheceraeus crozeri
TGACATTTACATTGGGCAAAACAACGCGCCGCGCAAGTCTCGTCATACACGACAATTGTTTTTAATTTCCTCTGATTTTTTTCCCCCTGGCTTATCGGATCTTTTATCACCAAACATCCAGGTATTCAGCCTACAGTCAAAGGGAAAAATCATCATATCCGGCAAAAAGAACTACTAAAAGAGGGCCATACTCGAGCTGTTGTACAAAAACACGCATAGACTCTTCCAAACTAATGAAATAATTGCAAGGTGTGCAGCTACATCCCTCTAATAATTGGTATTATTGCGTTACCTTACTATTTCTTTTTAGTAGTAGCTTGTCCTGTATTTTGACTTTTAACTTACATAGTTGTCTTTTAAAAGATTGAGATTAATATGTAAAGTCTGTTTGGCCGGATCTTCTTTGATTACCTATCATCATGTTATCTGTACATATTAAGGCCGAAAGCCAATGCTCCACGACTTCGTAATAAAGCATCTAGTGATGTTGAAAGTACTCGCTGTTTGGTCAGTTTGCAACTGGAATCCGGGCATCGGGAGAACCATCCTTTATGAAAATGGTAAACCTCTTATACATGTGCAGAGGCCGACCAGATAGGCTGTCATTAAGTAGCGATCACTAACAAAGGACCGAAACCACGACTGAGTAGACAGTCCCTTTATGCGCCCTCCCGTGGGGAGTGATGTTTGGTAGGGATTTCTTAGCATAACAGTGCTTCTATCAAGTCCGAAGAAGTTCTGTCAGCCAAATGGCAGTGACAATGACAGTGACAGAGCCAGGGAGTGAAGTGATGCGATGCGGTCTAATCTAACCCAAAATTGTCCGTTTTGAAAAATTTTTCTCATTGCGTCGCTATAATAATGGACGCTAGATTCAACTATTTGATTCATTCAGTTTATATTTAATAAGACCCAGTTTGTTGTAAGAAAGGATCTGGATACATTGCGATATTTACTCACAAGTGTGGGCTATGCGACACAAAAAAAAAAGGTAAATGATTCTTTCAGCAATTTACTAGGTTTTTGAAGTAGGACTACCAGCTATAATAATTTCAATTGTATTTTATTTTGTGGAAAATATATAGAATGCCTATTGTACGAAAATATATCTACAACAAGAAAAATTAAATCTTATTCCGAATTATTTTTAATGATAACATCTGATAAGCAGGCCCACAGCTTCTTCCTCTTTTGCGTTTAGTCAACTTCGCCCTTGGCTTGGCATTGGCTCTTGTTTTGTGTTCTGTGTTCTCCGTGGTTTATTACAGTGGTTAAAAGTTTAAGCGCTTGGCCCCTTTTTAGCCATCTCGGTCCACAGGTCGAGCCCCGAAAGGTTGTCATTGGAAGTCGGCGATAGTAAAGGAAGGGCATCCGGACTATAAGTACCACAACGCAACAGAAAAGCTTGACTATGTCAGCACCATCCAAGCCCCCAGCATGACCTTATTGTAGAAGGGGTAGGTGGAAAGGGAGTAGTGACGTTGAAGCTTCATCATTCATTTCGCTAAGCTACCGGTGGTCAAAGGTGGACAAACTAAATCCGTGGATGCGGATACGGAAATTTGGTATTTTTTGGATGCGGATCGAAGGTTTTTAACGTTGCTGATAGAAGACTCAATTTAATGAACAACTTGAACGGTCCACATTTTGCTTTCTGACCATGATAATATGATACAGGCTCAAACAAGTCCTACAAATATTACTGTACAAGTAGACTCGAGTTAGACTGAGTTTCAAGCAATTACGATATCAGCGTAGCACCTGTAGTACATTCGCTACATTACATGCAGGTAGGATGTAGTGTGACGCGAGTGACTTTGAGGTTCTGACTATTCAATATACACTCAGATAGATATAGGTGGCACGTTTTCGCTGTTATTTCGGCGTGAAGATGGGTCCAAAACTAAGCTCAGTAAGGGTTCGATATTCAGTAGGTTTCAAGTGCACTTTGAAAAAGTCTGCAACATGACATACTTGGTTTGTAGAATTTATAATACATACATTCAGTACTTTTGAATGTGCCTGCTAAAAATAATATGTAAGCTGAATAAAGTAATAAATGAAATATAGGCGTGCAATGAGCATAAAGTGAGAATACTGAGATAACTGAGTGCACTGAGAAAAAGTGATAAGCTAAGTGAGAATAACTGTGCTGCCATGTCTGTTGTAAGCAATCGTCATGATTATTAATGAGACCTAAATTCAGTATGGTCAGGACAGCACCTGTGGGTGTGAGTGTACATTAGGGATATGAATTTTTGACTTTTTTCGAAATTTAAATTTCCTGTGTTATAGTTCGATGAGTTTTTATTTAAAACTGATCAAAATGTATTTTCTTCTTAGTTATTGCAAAAAAGATTCACCCCAAACCTCAAATTTCTAAAACGATTTTCACAAAAGATAGTAGGCCTACATTTTTATCTTCAGAGCTTCTAAAATGTCTCATTGCCAAAGATAGCTGCTTCTAACTTAATTTTAGCTTAGTTAGGAATGTTTAATTGTTCCCTGCTAAAACATAAGCAATGAGTTTGAAATTTTATCTGGTGCTAAAATTAGCAAAATCAGTGACCATGCAATGGTTCTCAGACATTTTGATAACCATGACCTATGAACTTTGATTGTATTTATTCTTTTTTAACTGGACACTTTTGACTGGAAACTGACACAAATTGATGATGTAGCAATCTTCTTGGAATTAAATTTTCAAGGTGACGAAGCCCTTGTGCCCTTGTTCAAGGTGTAAATTGTCATGATAATTCTGATAATGATGGCTCATAAAGACTAATGATAATTTCGAACCAGTTTTCATGAGCTTATCATGAATATTCATCAATACATCTTCGTACCGGAGGGCATAGGTGAAGGTTCAAACTACGATAATATCAACAACATTGACGGGGTGATAACACTAAAAAGCCGTAATATTTATTAACTTGATGCAAATGACCTATCTTCGCCTGAAATTTACATATAGAAGGAAGCTTGCCACATACTTTGCTACAATCCACAAGAACAATCTCTACAGAACAACAACAGGATACCGCTAAAATTCCAAATTGTTGGTCGTTATCGGTTCCTTGCTAAATCTATCAAAGGAAGAAAGAAACGAATGCACGTGAAATTAGAAAAGAGATATTGTATTTATGGGAATAGAAACTGAATCTTCCTTCCTGTTTAATCTACTCAAACTGTGGAAGCTAAACTTGATAAATTATTGAGAACATGACGATTGTGTGAAACGACAGAAATATGATTGAAGTTTCTGATATTACGAAAGAAAATGTTACTTGGTTGTGCAGCGAAGATAACGTTTACACCAAATTCAGATTGAAAGCAACGGACAAATCGGGTTGACGGAGAAGGTTGCGAATCCCATTACAATCCATCCTTCCAAAAGGAGAAAGAAATTCATTCAACCAATGTCATCGAATTTGGATTTAATATCAGTTGAAGAATCGGATATAGATATCGACAGCGAGTATCAAGAATCAGATCATTCAGGCGATTGTTCCACTAAAACTAGAAGAAAATATCATAGGACAAATGCAGCTAACAAATTAGTGGCAGCTTCAAAGCTATCAACTCGCAAAGCAGCGTGCTTGTAATCAATTGTCTGAATCTGGAGTAGACATTCACACATCTACACAGTGCGGCATTTATAAGTCTTCCATCAAAGAGGCGAGAAAACGTAAAGATGAAATGAAAGAGACTTTGAGTGTGGAGCATTGGTCGCTACATTTCGATGGTACGCGAATTGACAATCGAGAATATCAAGTATTGGTTTTTAAAAAAATGAACATAGGGAAATCTAGTTAGCCATACCTGAAGTACACAATGGAAAGGTTGTCCAAGGAACAACAACTGTCCTTGATGGAAATAAGCTGTGGAGGAGCATAAAAATGATTGTTGCTGTCACAACTAATGTCAATGCTGGAAGTTAAATGGCATTGTGATTCTGTTGCAAGTCATTATTTTCGGTATAAATCAACCAGAGATACCGCAATATCCTGGTTGTCATTATCATATTCTCGATAGATTTGCTTCGTTTGGTGATGGATGACAAACTCGGCGACAATAATAATTCACACACCAAATAATTAATTAATAAATGATAATTAACCCATTCCATACCACCCATAGAAATAATAGGTTCAGAACACTGAAATTTTGGTCAGTAGCTAGATTTGATCCTATTAGAGCACACACGAAACGGTTTTGAATTTGGAGTTATGTGTCATGAATTAGAGGGCGGGACTTTAAAGTCCCAATAGATTCCCGGGGGTCCGCTCGTTTCGAACTTTTCAAACATTTTAATGATCAAATTCCATTGAATATTTTCTAAGGCTGATTGATATAGTTCACATATTTGCCAGCAAGCAATCCGTTATTCAAATTTGTCCCTATTGAGAACGATAAAGAGATGTAGGCCTATTGATTTGAATCACAGCTTAACAAGCCAAGTCGTCATTCAAATTCAAATTCGCCTAACATTGAGGGCGATGAAGATGTGCTGATTTACTTCAAAAGTTCACAAACAAAGACGTTCAAAATCAAATCTGTCTCACATTGAGGACGATCTGCTGTTGTGATCTCAAAATTCTTCAGGAATCGTGAGAGAACGGGTGGCAAAATGTACCCTACGGGACTTTGAACTATTGCTGCAGCTAAAATACTGCTGCAATAGAGCCATCATTATATGACTTTTCCTAACTTTTGCTTACTTTAATCATGTAATGTATCAGCCTTCATCCATGTCAAAAAATCGATTTCCAGATATTTGTAAACTAGTGGGTGCTACCCCAATATGCCGAATAACTAATTCACTGGTTTTGCCAAAAATTTTGACTGGAGAGAACATAAGAATGCAAGTCATCGCTCCTTTGGCAATTTTTATAGTTGCCAACATACAGAAGTAGGCCTACTGATTTGGCTCTGAAATTACCTAAGTAGGCCTAGGCCTACATTACATGTACTTCCCGAGCACAACAGCGTAGAAACAATCACTTTGAAAATCACGCTTAGATGATATGTCATCAAATTGATCTTAAAATCAAAAAATGAAATCATTTTGTTACTTAAAAAAATGGAACTTTTAAGTTCCACTAGTACGGAATGGATCAATATCAATTTCATTTTGTTATGTTTACCAAAACACATTTTTCTTCACCCGCTTGTATATTTGCCAGAGACGATTTAGTAAAAAATAAAATTTTTTACAAGCCCGACGTTTCGAGTGACCACACTCTTCATCTGGGGAACGGCCGGCCAGCAAAAGAATGGCTTAAATATGCATCCGCGAACGAACGTTCATGTGACTCGAAACCTCGAACCTTCATGTGACGATTTCATAATTAAAGGAAACGAACTTCAATAAATCATTTTCACAGACAAACATTTTCGGCAGATCAAAGTTTGTCCCATGGGATCCCATTTTGGACCCCCTTTTGCTATAAACTTTGTTGATTACATTGAAACTAAAGCTCTTGCTATTTTGGAAAAACACAATATTGTTCCAAAGCTGTTCCGCAGATATGTGGATGACATCATCCTCGGTCCGTTTGATACTGATCCCAATATATTTGAAAATATACTGAATGTGTTTAATTCTATTCATTCTGACATACAATTTAGTATCGAAATTCCAAAAGACGGAAAACTTAACTTTTTAGATTTTACTCTATCGATATCCGATACCATTGAATTTGAAGTTTTTAAAAAGACAACTCACTCTGGCATTACGTTAGATAAACGGAGTTGGATCTCTCAGTCTGTAAAAACCAACTTTGTGAATAATACATTCAAATACATAAAGGATAGATGTTCCAATAATAATGCTCTTCAGAAGCATATGAATTCTACCATTCGCAATTTAAAAGATAATAATTACTCCGACTCTGACTTGAAAAACAAAACATTTTTGAACACGAGAATTCGTACTAATACTACAGAACAAGAACAATGTAATTTCTATGTCGACTTTATTGATGACAGTAACCTGCGAAAATTAAGAAAACTTACTAATGAATACCAATTACCAATTAAAATTATTCCTAAGCCTGGAAAACAATTAAAACACAATTTGAATACTTTCAATAAAAACATCAATGATTGTTCTTGCAATATTTGTAAGTCGAATCCCCACATCAACAACTGCTACATTAAACACGTCGTCTATAAATTCACTTGCAATATCTGCAGTGAATTTTACATTGGTTCTACCAATCGTCCGCTCAATAATCGTTTTAAAGAACATCAATACAGTATTAAGAATAAAGACAACAAAAGTGCACTATCTGATCATGTTCGCTTTGTCCATTCTGAATATAACAATGCCACTATTGATATGTTTAGAATTGAAATCATTGATCAACAGCGTAATCCTCTGAGAACTAGAGTGTCCGAAGCAGAATACATTAGAAGACTTCAACCAAAAATCAATCGCAAACATGAGCGAGTCACATGAACGTTCGTTCGCGGATGCATATTTAAGCCATTCTTTTGCTGGCCGGCCGTTCCCCAGATGAAGAGTGTGGTCACTCGAAACGTCGGGCTTGCAATCGTCTCTGGCAAATATACAAGCGGGTGAAGAAAAATGTGTTTTGGTAAACATAACAAAATGGAAAACGTCCACCCGTACACTGCCACCATTTTGAATTCAATATCAATTTGTCCTTGAGTTTTTGAAGAACGAACTATTGACGGCGAATTTCAATAATGAAAACAAAGATATCAAAGAAGCAGCAGGATGACGTGACGATATGGACTATTTATTTCATTTGAGCAGTTTTCCAATTATTTGAAAGAATTAAGAGGTTTCGTAAAAAACTATTCCAGAGAATACCGAATTTAAGTATTACAAGATGGAGCTGCCGGGCAATCCTCGCTCTCCTGGTTGACATTCCTTTACCAGAGAGAAGAGCCTAATTGTATTAAATTTGCCGCTTTATTTCGAGTGTGTGGGCTGATCTTTGGTTTATTAACCAGTTTTACAGCGCAACTGACTATCAAACATTATCTCACAACAGCTTCTAGAATCAGCAAGAAGCTTTGACTTCAGTTAAAAACTTTTGGAATCAAGAACCTTTAAGACTGGAAGTTCTAAGAACTAATCAGTGCCGAACGAGCCATAAAGTGCCTTTAAGATATCAATGACCTTTCCAGATAGAAGTTCAGTTAAAGCTCTTATTGCGTAAACAATGAATGAAATGAATGTCACTTTCACCTTGAGTATTCAGATAAGATAATTGTGAAACATTCGAATTTTTGATCAATGAAATTAGATGGTCGCAATAATCAAAATTGATTGTAGTAGGTAAACCATATTACTTCGGTTATGCCCTTTAGTTTATGACGAACTGGCTTTTTCTCATTAACTAAGTGGCATCAGCAAATAATCGAATGATTATTTTGAAGAAAAACTAGCAGAAATCGCATTTTTTGTAAAAAAAATGCAATTTTTAATATTTTTATTTTGAGTTGGGGTGAGCTTTTTCCGATAACATCAGAATAAAGGATATTTTTGTTAGTTTTGATGAAAAGTTCATCCATTCATGACACAGGAATATAGGGTTAGAAAAAATTCATATACCTAGTGTACATACCACGTTATGTTCACGTGAACAAGCCTATTTACATATATTCAAAATGCCTCAAGATGCTCGTTTATACCACTACTGTAATGAAAACCATTCATGAGCAGAAAACCGCTCCCCAGATATTGGGTTAGCCCTACATTGCCAGTATATATGTAGCCCAGTCTAAGATTGCTATTCGCAGTTTTGCATGGGTATATTTGTTTTCCTATTGGACGTACAGCCTATAGTTACAAAATCCACGAAATCACAAATGCCTCTGGTTACAGAGGTGGGTTATAAAATTGAAGTATTTCAAATTGCTTTCAACACCAGCTCATTTTGTAAAACTGACTTTTCTGAGCACTATGGCACCAATTTGATCAAAATTGACCCAAAAATGAGTAGGTGCGGCCCATTTAAAAAATTGCGGTGAAGTTACTAAAAATAACTACATAATGCCCAATATGCAAGTGCCTATTATTTACACCATACTTATGGAGAGTCAAAATTCATTAAAAAAAGACACATAGCATCAGTCAAAAACAAATTATCAGGCATACACGTCAAAACCTGCTAACTATGGTCAAATGCTCCTATGATAACTCAAGGGATCATCTGAACATTGTTCGAATTCTGAAATGTGGTGTGTTTACGATGTCTCCATTTCACCATGTCATCGAATGGGTTGCACTGTTCAATGTGCTCTGCTTTAAATGTCCGTCCGTATGATGACTGACACAGTTACGTGTTATGTGTCTACATTCCTCCGACGCTCTTCATCACTATCCCACTCGGCAAAACAAGGTTCCTTTCCAAAACAGTATCCTCACAAGATCCTGAAACTCAATTCTCGATGAAACTGTTATAGGCTAAGTCATGAAACGAAATTTATTTGATGTCGTAGGAGCTATCGTAAAAACATCCAAAATCTATGGTCCTGAAAATCAATTGTCACTTGCGGTACAGTGGAAGCATGTGGACATTGTCTTAAGTAGGCCTATTTTGCATCATGCCTCATCATCTCATTGTAAATAGCATTTTCAAATTCCTCGCTTTTGAACTTCTCCTAACCATAGCCTTTTGTATCTGAAGATGATTGTTGGATGGTAATCGAAAGATTTTGCACATCTAGATAAGAAATAATAATTAAAATCTTAGAAATATTTGACTCTTTCCAATTCCAATTATTATACCATGACTAGTCTAGGGATCTTCCAAATATTTTGTAACTGCAAGAGGCAACTGATTACCAGCTAAAGTTTCAGGAAGCTGTAAAGTTTGAGGTGCTGCTAGGAACGTTCATGATACTTTTCATGATATCGCTTTGTACGAAGATCCTTTTGTTTCATACTCAACGAAATGCTCATCTGCATTGGTCTTCGTTAGTCATCTCGGGAAGAGAAAACGCATTGCTTGTGTCAATTGTCATAATAGAATGTTCGGCAAAATTTGTGATGTCGAATTTCGCTTAAGTCTGCATAAGATGGAGTGGTTGGTTCACGGATGAATGCTTCGATGTGCTACTTCAGTTCACAATAGAAGCTTGACATCTACAACAATGGGTAAACTCTGCTCTATTTCATCAGATCAATAGTGATTTAGGAACCTCCCACGCCTTCCGTTTGTGCACCAATATACATCAGATATATTCTTCAATTTTCATGTCAGTGCTTCACAACCTCCTGAGGTGATTACTTGAAAGAAAATATTTCCATTGCCGCTTATGATTATCTCAGTGCTCCTCGGTCCAATGTGTAGCTCGATTTTTATATTAGGCTACCGATATAGTCTTACAGAGTGGGTTCTTGCAACTTATGCAGAACTTTCAGTCAAACTTTTATGAATTTAAATTTTAAAATTTAAAAAATCTTTTTTTTTATTTTTAGCATTTTTTTCATTTTAATTTTTTACACATCTTGTCTATGCTACAGCAGGACAACATCAGTTAATTAATTAACTATTAATCAATTCAAGCATGATTCTTAAGTATTTCCATCCATGAAGGAGTACCAATGACATGTCCTGCAAATGAGTCAACATCAATTCCGTCATTGATGATTCATCTGGATCTGGAACAATAGCAGCACATTCCAATCAGCATGCCATGATCAATCAAATGAACAGCCATCACAACAAGTAGTGAATCAATCGATACAGCCGAGCGAACAAATAACCAATCGAGTTTGCCTCCATTGTTCAAGACGTGTAGTCAGGCAAGGAAAACAATGTGATCTGTCAGAGATGGACACACTTATCTTACGCGAAAATCACAAAACAACGAGCCGCCACTCTGAATACTTGGCGATGTAGACACTGTTTAATCCCTACTGATCTGCAAAGAAACCCGATTGATATTCGGCAATCATCACAGAGTGATTCAAGTTTATCCGCTTCAACAAGTGATGTTACTGAATTTTTATAGCATCTCGTCAGTTTGAGACATGAATATCCAGTTTTACAAAGGATACCTAAAGCTGCCCCTCCGGCCGTAGCATCTGGATTGAGGGAAGCGATTAACCTAGCTCTTTCTTCGTCTGAGACTGGTTGGCGACGACTCGCGATGTTCTCCTTTGTACCTTTATCTCATCATAAATATACCAGAAAGCTAAGCAATGCATCTCTGACAGCAAGTGTGAAACAACACAGATAACTTTTTAACTGGTAAAGAGCTTCACCGACTACTAAAGTTAGTAACAAAGATCACAAAAAGTTTGGAATTGAAAAAATGAACTCAAAGAGAAGCTGAATCACGTTATACAAGCAAATTTGGCAGCAATAAGAATGATATGTTCAACTGACACTCCTGACCTCTCCGATGAAACCGAAATTGAATTAAGAAATAAGCATCCAAGTGCTGCGGAAGACGAACATTTTCCAGAGATTGCAACAGAAATATAGACGTAACGATCTCTGAAGTGCGAACCGCAATCAAATTTTTCTTAGGCGCCTCAGCAAGTGGTATAGATGGCATTCTACCATTGCACATGAAAGATCTGACAACTGAGAATGTTGGACAAGCTGCTGAACGGTTTCTTTCATTCTTCAGAAATCTGGCTGCAACAGTGATTTCTGGATCTTTGCCACCCTTCGCACGGGAATTAATGCATTCAAGCAGACTTATCGCGCTGAAGAAAAAAACCGGAGGTATGATGTAGAATTAGACAGGTCATCTCTTCTTCTGTTTGACTAGAAGGAAAGCATTGGAACATGTAACGTTATTGAAATGGCACAATCTCCTGACTAAATACCATAGCAATCGAACAATGTGCAGCCAGTTCAGCATTAAACACGCCAATTGGTGCGAAGTTTCAGTGACTGTTATCAACCGAATCACACAGCAAAGAGACACACGATGTCAAGTTCTACAGAGAAGTTTGTGAACGTTTTTTCATGCGCCTGCTAAATTTTTTTAAAGTTATCGGAGGGCCCAACATTATCGAGAAAACTTTTACGCAATGATCTGAATTCTTCGAATCTGAAGGAATCGTGGCGATCGGAGCATTTTGAAGGAATTCAGAGCAATCCGCATGCGACGCACGACTATTTTTCCTATCTCTGCAAGGTATTAGGAAATTCTTTTTGCCAACTTGATAAGTTCCTGCATGTGCCATCTGTTTGAATCACTTTGCACTTCTATCAAAGTGATGCGATTAAACAATCTAATTCTGTGATTACGACCGATCAAGAACCACGCAAGTAGGTAATGTAGCAATGTGATATAGTGTAATAACGAACAATACATAAAGTAGCGCAAATGATGACATCTCAACAATGCAACACAATAAAGACAGTGCATAGAAATAGAACAAAACAGTACAGGCGGCATACGCCCCATTGCCATAGGTCAGTTCTCCATCGCCTTGCTTGCAAAATTGCAATTTTGAAGGTCACCCGCCGAGTTACCCCTCAGTTAGAGCCTGTTCAGTTGGGTGTCGGCATCCGATCCGGCTGTGAAGCTGCTGCTCATGCTGTTCGAGGTTTACTCAATAGTGACGAAACAAGTAAATACGTGTATGTTGCTGTCAAATTGGAATGCATTCAATTCACTACGACGTGATATGATGATTGAAGCAATTGCTGATAGAACTCTAGAATTATTACCTATGGCCTACCGGGCCTACAAGTCACCATCGGTATTGTGCTTCGGTGAAAAGATTGTACTTTCAGAAAGGGGTGTTCATCAAGGAGACGTAGCCGGTCGTCTTTTCCTTTCTCTTACTATTGATTCTGTAGCCCGTTCATTGCAGTGTCCATTCAATCTGTGGTATCTCGACGACGCGACTATTGCACGCCCACCAGAAAAAGTTTACGAGGACGTTCTGGGAGCTGCTGATTGTTCGCGATCCCTTGGTCTGGATATCAATGCATCAAAAAGCGAACTGATAAATGTTGGTCTTGATGATCATGACTTTCAACAAAGTGATGGTGCGTTTGCAAGATTTACTTCCAACTCTGAGAGGGTGATCTGACATTACTAAGCTCTCCACTGTCAAATCTTGCAATCAATAATGCATGCAATCCAGGAAAAGGAAGCCGCGATCATTTTAGCCTGCGAAAGACTTGAGTCTGTCAATTCTCATGTTGCATTTTGTCTACTTAGCCGGAGCTTACTCATTCCCAGATTAACTTATCTCCTTCGTTCATCACCTTGCTTTGAAGTTGAAGAAGCCCTTAATCGTCTGGACTCAACCATAAAATCCGGTCTGGAAAAAATCATCAATGTCAACTTTGATGATCGATCATGGGCACAAGCAAAGCAGCCAATTCGTCTTGGTGGTATTGGCATCCGACAACCATCCGACGTTGCTCTCCCTGCTTATCTGTCGTCAGATACTTCGTCAAAAACATTGGCCACAAAAATCCTTGTGAATCTTTCTGGATCCCCTTATGTCAATGAGTTTGACGTGACAGCTTCACAATGGACAGAACTTCATGGAAATCATAGCAAATCACATGATGACATGAATGCCTGTCAACGTGCTTGGGAAGAACTTCTGTGTCGCCTTCAACAGCAAGAATGGCTTTCAAATGCAAATACTCTTGAACGAGCTAGGCTCATAGGTGCACAATCTGCATACAGCCGGTCATGGCTGCACGTGATTCCAGTGTCAAGCATTGGTACAATGTTAGACAGCGACACTCTTCGAACAGCAGTTGCTCTTCGTGTAGATGCAGCAGTTTGCCGAGAATTTCCGTGCAGATGTGGAAAAGTAATCGACAAACATGGACTGCATACCTCAGTGGTGGGCAACCAAGTTGGGATAGCGGCCAAGCCCACCACTGGCATACCTTATCTTGTCGGTATAGTACAGGACGCATTGCAAGACACTCGGCACTGAATGAAACTGTTCGACGAGCACTGGCAAAGTGCAGATTATCGCCAGCAATTGAACCAGCTAGTCTGGACCGCGGCGATGGGAAGCGGCCAGATGGTGTTTACTATTTTTCCATTCGCAAGAGGCAAGTGTTTAGTGTGAGACGCAACATGCAGAGATACCTTCTCCTCAACACCACTGCATGCATCGGCCACCCAAGCCGGTTCCGCAGCCTCATCAGCAGAGGCTGATCGGTTCATTTTTCAACTAGTCGCGGAGGAAACCTCAGCCTCGATGGGTTCATCGACGCTGCATTGTCTCCAGAAGATCGGGAGTCGCCTTACAGATGTAGCCCACGATGCGAGGGAATCTGTATGGCTAATGCAGCGCGTGAGCCTTGATATTCAGAGAGGCAATGCGGCCTGTGTTCTTGGGGCTGAGCAAAGGGCCTGACTTTACTTATTTTGTAAGACATATTTTATGCCTCTTCTGATGAGATTACAAGTTCATGCAGTGCAGCTTGCAATTCTCCCTCGTAGTTTCCCTCAAATATGTTAACATTGCTCAGACTTTCCTGGTTCCCGATTGACTGACCAAGAAGAAATCCCTCCTGCACTGTCGAGGATGTTGGGGTCAAACATTTTCTTAAAAAAGCCTAGGAAAGTTAAATGTTTGACTCACCTATTCTAAGGATCTGTTCTTCTCTTCCCTGTTTCTTCTGCACTTCAGATCGGTACTCTTACGAAGGCTCATCTGGCATCCTTAAAATTTTGGTAAGCATATAAAATAGTCATATCTAAATATATTACTCCATACCGAGTATAAGTGCATAGATCACATTCTTAGATCACATCTAGACCTGCAAGAGGCAATCGATTTCCTGGTTGATTTTTTGTAACAGAAGCATGCTTTTTAAATGTTGTTTAAACGTTCAAAAAATTCATGCACTGACATGTACACGGGCATCAGCGAGGATCTAAAGAAAATGAAAATAGTAACCCGCAGGCTGAAATTTTAGGAATTCTGTGACCGATTCATATGATTATTCAAAGAAAACACGAATGATGCTAATTTATATGCTAGGAATCCGGAAGATAAAGAGCAACTTCTGCACTACTGGCGAGGCATTTGGGAAATAGATGCACAACACAATACTGATGCCCAATGGCTACATGAAATTGAGCAAAAATGCTAAACAATAGAAGACCAAAATGATACAGTGATTACGGAGGAAGATATAAAGAACAAGCTTTCTAACATGTCCAATTGGAAAGCACCTGGTCCAGACAATGTGCAGATATTCTGGATCAAGAAATTGACGAAGTTACATCCAAGACTCGTGCGATGCTTCAACCAATTGTTGCGACAGCCCCACACGCTTCCTGAATGGCTAGTCAAAGGTCGCACATTGTTAATTCAAAAAGACAATAACAAGCCATCATCACCAGATAACTTCAGGCCTATTACGTGTCTCCCAACAATGTGGAAACTCTTATCCGGAGTGTTGGCCAACAAGATAAACGGCCACATAACAGCAAATAACATCATGAATCCAGAACAAAAAGGAGCACGTTCAAAATGCAGAGGAACAAAAGACCAGCTCGCCATCGACAAGACAATAACATCTGACAATAAGAAACGTAACACGAACTTGTCAGTGGCGTGGATTGACTATCGCAAGGCTTTCGATTCAATACCCCACACATGGATCCTTAAGTGTATGAAGATGTATAAGATTGACGGAGCTATACAAGCGCTAGTAAAGAAATCAATGGGATATTGGCAGACGACATTGACACATATGAAGGACACAATAGGCGATGTGACAGTCAGAAGAGGGATCTTTCAAGGTGATTCGCTCTCCCCATTACTATTCTGTATGGCTATGAATCCTCTGAGTGAGATACTACACAAAACCAAACAGGCATACGTGCTAAAAGGCGGACAAAGAATCAATCACCTGCTATATATGGATGACTTGAAACTCTACGGTAGAACAGAAAGTGATATAAACTGTCTTATAAATACCGTGAATATATTCTCCAACGACATCAAAATGAAATTTGGAGTCGATAAATGTGCCCGCATTGTCATCCACCGGGGAAAAGTAGCTCGCAGCAATGGTGTCGAAATTGACGGAGTATGCATACCAGATGTTAGTAACGAAGGATACAAGTATCTGGGCATACCACAGTATCGGACCAACATGGATGACAAAGCTAAGAAGAAAGCTGGTACAGAATACAAAAAGAGACTAAGAAAGATACTAAAGTCAAAGTTGAATGCAATCAATAAGATACAAGCCATTAACATGTACGCAATACCGGTCATCAGCTACACGGGAGGAATAATCAAGTGGACCAAACAAGAACTAGAAGAACTAAATAGAAAAACACGAAAGTTAATGAATATGTACGGTGGCCTCCATCCGGGAGCAGACGTCGATCGCCTCTACCTTCCGCGGGCTCGGGGAGGAAGGGGTTTGAAAGATGTCACTGAGGTTATAGAAGGAGAAGACAGAAGCCTTAGAGACTACATTACCCATAGCAACGATCCACTGCTGGCGGTGGTGAAGAGCGGCGGTCTCTATAAGCCGAAGTCGGAAACTACCGCGGATTGGAGGAAGAAGACAAGTGAAGACAGGCTCTTAAGATGGGACAATAAGGCTCTTCATGGACAATACAAAAGACAGATGAAAGAGGTTACAACAACAACGGCATGCTATGAATGGATGAAATCAGTGAAGTTGAAAATCGAAACTGAGGCACTCATAACAGCAGCACAAGACCAAGCCCTCAACACCAAGGCTCATGCAACATACATCATAAAATCATCATCAGACCCTAAGTGCAGAATGTGCAATTCAGCGGATGAAACGGTGACACACATCTTGACTTCGTGTTCGAAATTGGCCGCAACTGAGTATCTAAGACGCCACAACGAAGTTGCAAAATTGATACACAGAAGTATATGCGAACAATACAGCATTCAAGTCAGCAAGCAACCATGGAGGCATGAGCCGAGATCAGTGGAGGACAATGATGTGATAAAAATACTGTGGGACTTTGAGATTCGAACTGATAGACTAATAACAGCAAGAAGACCTGACATACTACTCGTCGACAAGGTCAAGAAAACAGGAATTATAATCGATATAGCAGTGCCAGACGATCGCAATATAAGTAAAAAGGAACGCGAGAAGATTGAAAAATACCAAGATCTAAAGATGGAAATACAGAAATTGTGGAACATTAAAGTAAAGGTCATGCCAATCGTCGTGGGAGCCCTTGGTGCACATACAACACAGCTGCAGGGATATCTCGCACAAATCCCTGGACACCACTATGTACCCGACTTGCTTAAGGCAGCGCTTCTCGGAAGTGCCCACGTCCTCAGGCGCATACTTGACCTCCCTGAGTCCTGGTAGGACTCCGAGGCCATAGTAGTATCTTCCCGACCTAATGTTGTGCATGGGTCGTGTACTAAAAAAAAAAAGCAAAAACAAAAACAAAAACAAAACAACCGCAAAAGACGGATACAACCAAAACAAACTAAAATATATGTGTGAAACACTCAAATGGTATAACCAATAAAAAAATGCTAAGAAAACAAACAAACAGTGTTAATTTTATTGTTTAAAATGCGTACTGCGATGTCAGCTGCCTGGCTGAGAAATATCCAAACTTGACTAGAAAATTGTTATGACTTATTTGTTAGGATTTTCTCAGTACATACCTTCATTTTAGACTTGCAATATCCTCTGCTGCTCATCACAAAAAGTGTCATATTGATTCGTTTAATTAGATCTTCAAGATGCGAGCAGATGCGATAATAACGTAAAACCTGGCCGGCAAATACATTAATTCCCATGTTATAAGGTATTGCACTGTCTGGAAATGTCAACAGAACAACAGGGAAGTCAAAATCTTCCACTTTATGATATTTTGAGGTTCGAAGACCGCCACTACTAGATTGGAGTCTCACATGGAGGTAAACAACGGCTTTGTCATTGACTCCGTTTCTATCTGCAAGAAGCTCCACTGATTAAATTTTTGGAATTAATGTATTGAAATGCTTGTAATTTATTACGCATATATCGTCTATATATCTCGAAGTGTTTGACAATAATTTAGCTAGTACAAACTTTTTATTTTTAACCAATTGTTTCATAAAAGCAAATTCGCAATTTAACAGAAGCAAGTCGGCAAGTAAAGGACTGCAATTCCCTCCCATTTGTACCCCTCGAATTTGTCTGAACACATAACCGGAAAAAGAAATGTAGACTTCAGACACTATAAAATCAATAGCCTTCTTAAAAGAGTCCACGTCATAACAAAAATACCCCTTATATTTGATTTTGGAGAAAAACGACTTCTCATATCCTACACACAAGTATCTACGATTAGTGGAATTGAATGTGAGATCAAGGATGGAAAAATATTATTCTTGATAGCACCTTGATCTAAGTTTGTATAAAGAGTAGAGAAGTCAAAAACTTGCATAGAGTGGACGTTCACGTTAGAAATATTCCTCAAAAAATCTTGAGTCGAGGCTACACTCCAAAAGTAAGAATAACCAGTATTGAAAGTCGAAATTGTGCTTTGCTTTTGCTTTAAGCTTTGCTTTTAAGTCTATAAAGCTCAAGATCCTGGACTCTGACATGATGCCTCAATGGTGCAAGAAGCAACTGAAAGGCTTTGCTTTCCACCCTGATGATTCACCGCCGCATTTTGGGAGGACCGTTACGACGCTGCTTCAAACCATATTTAAAGACAGTCGTGGCTACAGTGGACATCAATGTCACTTGGACTGACGCTGCTGGACTATTATGAGGGTCGATCAATTTAAAAAACAAATGTCTCTAGCGGCAAATCTCAACATATGCAGCAATTACAGGAGTAATTGAAGAAGCAATTGAAGATTGGATGAAATTACAACTGTAGTGTATGATTTGATTTATCACTGTGACATTGCAAAGGAATGTGGTGGTGACGTTTTGCAACATGTGTTACATTATATAACTCAAAATCATTTGCAAATTTCCTTTGAAAAAACTTGTTGGCCTGTGTGATTGATATAAAATTGATACTTGGGATTTTACCATAGTTTTCTACTGACTAATTGTATTCTTGAAAACTTTTCTCTGTTAAAAAACGTTTATTTCTTAAGTTTGATGCAAAACGTAATGAAATTCGCGACTGAGTGAAAGATGAAATTTAATCAATTCACTTCACTAATGCATTTATTTGGTCACCATGGATTTCTCAATTGACGAACAATGCTTCTCATAGAGCATTTACTTGAAGTATTTTCTGACTTACCAGAAGCACTGTAGATCCCTTTTCCCCTCCGGATAAGATGCACCCAACTGACCAGTAAAGAAGCGATCCTATTCCAACTACGCTAACATCAATAGAAAGGGCAGATCTCAGACAACAATTGTGTGAGAAGATTTCGTTCTCATTCAAATTTTTACATGACTAGGACTCAAAAAACCAAAGAGTGCAGCATTGGATTATATTGCATCTTTTTGAATCTTTTATCTTCTGACTTCTGCAAACGGCCTGAACCTCCCATTTTTGTGTGATATATATGAATGCACCAATAGCGTATACACGATCAGTATGTCGACGGCTACTCACTTCAAAAAGTGCGGAGAATCAGATGAACTTTCTTCGGTGAACTTTTTACAATCGCATTCCCAAAACAATCACAAGGTTCTGATTAAGAAATTCATTTAGTATTTCATCCTTTTTGTTATCACGGATACATGGCAAGATATGATTAACTGCTATTTCGACCGTCAAAATACAGAACAACGTATTCCGAACTACGCTGTTTTACCGAACTGTTTTACTAACATTATGAGTAGCGATTATCTTCGTGAATGTTATAACACTAAAACAATTTGTGTGAAACAGATTTTGCGTTTGATGGAAGTTTATGTTTTTAAATAACAAATCAACGCACTTCGGAAAACGTGATTAGAATTTTGAAACTTTAAAAGGCAAAACAACGTGGTATGAAATACGTGATTTTCTAGTGAAAGAATTTTCATGTTATAAAAAGCAAAATAGCGTTCACGTATTATGAAGTACATGAATTAAATGAAAAGTTTTATGTTTTAGATACAAAACAACGTATTATGGAATATATTGCCAAAGAATTCTAGGAAGACTTCCTTCATTGAACTATGGATCAAGCGCTTAAATCCTTAGCGACAATTGTCAGCAATGAAATTGGTCTGTGGTCCTCAACAGTGGGATTTATCTTCTTCGGGTTGACCACAAAGACGTAGTTTTCCATAAATCGCGGATCTTCATGCTAGATCACACAGACGCTAGATACACAGACGCGCACAGATTATGACAACTTTTTCAAGAAGAAGACGAGCAGATAATATACCATTGAATCCAGCTGATCGCTGCGTTTTAGAAGACGATAGACATCTAGAAGATTGACATCTACATTCTTGAATTCGTTCTCAATGTCTAACAGGTCTTCATCGGCAGCATGATTGAATGATTTTCAGAAGATATTAATTACTTCAGGAAGAAATTGGTAGCCATCAAACGGAGGACTGACGCTTCCCTGTAACTCCCTGACAATACTCCAGGCGTCTTTCTTTTCAGGGATAACATTGCTGCTCCCGTCATCTTGGCCTTCAAAATTTCAAACTGATTTTCGTCGTAAATGATTGTAGACCGGCCAATTACGTAGCCGGTAAACGGACCAGCGATCATTGATGAGCTTTTTAAGCAACGGAGCGAGCCAAGGTTTTTCCTTTCTTGATATTACTATTTCTTATTTCGGGATAACAAACACTGCATCACAATATAACTCATAAGAAGATCGCGTCTCATTCACATCTCTATCATTGTACAATCAAAATTTGCAAATGCTAAATCAGACAAAAAATGTTGGATATTAGCCATTCTACAACCGAAAACCTCTTTGATAGTACGATGAAATTTCTCAGGAGAAACAGATTAGGACAAAAACACACAGTAATGATCGGAAGTGGAGAGAGGGGCCCACAGTGGCGGGAGTTGGGTAAGTATTCTTCATTACATTTTATGAAATCCAGATCTGACAAGAGAAGTGAACTACCGCATGCCGATGTCAAAATTTATTTACACAGGGCACAAAAATGAGGTTTAAATCAGGATACGAATCTAATAAGGTGAACGATCATTGATTCAATGCATTCAATTTACGGTCGCCGTAATACATATGGTTTGTAAAATTTGTTGACGTATAAGTAGATGCCACCTCCAACACAACCAACTATGTCAGATTGAAAAAGAAATAAGTCTTTCAATGACAAAAAGTTTTCCAAAGACTATTCTGTTAGTGACACCAATACACGTATACCCACGCAAAAAAATGTCAGCCAAAACACGAACCTCATCAGTTTTATACAAGATGGAGTGAGCATTAAATAACAGTACTGACGGATAGCACACACATGATAGAAACCTTCATAGATGAAAGCTTTTTTCAGCAGAGTTCTCACCTGACCTTTCATAACTGATAGAATTCACTAACTTGCTAATTACAAATCTCAGTTTTGCCCGGCCATGGCTCCAACCTTAAATAAGGAGTTGTGTCGATGTTGAGAGATGTGAACTAGCCCTGCTGATGATTCCTGATATTTGATGAAATGGCAGCTATTCAGTTCTGTTCCCATTTTTCAACTCAGGATGCAACTCAATATTTAACTATTCTATTTACATTGTGTTTGCAAAAAGCAGCATTTAATAATTGTTGCAGGCGCACTAACTTAGGTGATTTGCAAGTAGTATGCTCAAAGTGATACTAAATGAATGCACGTAGAAATTTCACTAACTCGCTAATTGCATTTCTTGTATGCACTTCACTTCGTTCATTTGTTTCTCGAACAACCACTGATATGAAAGAGCATGACCTGCAGATGCTTTTTATACAAGTCATATTACAGAAATATCTCTTCGACTTAAATCTACAGAAAATTACTCTATACAGTCTTGTGTATAACCAAAATGTCACAATTCTACATCGGAAATCCACGCTATTTATAAAATTCAAACTACCTGATTCGGCAGATGTGCATTTCTATGCTGAGCAACAGGTGTGTAATGTTACGTGAAAGCTTCAGGCACAACTTCATTCCCTGCTCTCGAACTGAAGAAGACTAGCCGATGAATTTTCACTATATTTTTTGACTTAATACATAAAAATAACTACAATTCAACTATCAACATCAAAAACGACAACCAGTGTATAAAATGGGTTTTCATTTCGATGTTTCCACTTACTTTTTCTAAAACGACAGTTCTAGTTAAATGTCTTCGCATTAAAATATACGGTAAAATAAACCGCACATGTTTTAGGTAATTGTATGCAGAATATAGGCCTACAATACTGCTCCTACTGCACCTTCACCAAATCGATGCCGTCATTCTCCATCTCCTCCCCAGCTGAGGGACATTAGACCAGACTCTCAGCTGCGATCAGCATTGCTATGGATTTTCAGTAAACCTGCCTCTCCATAGCTGAGTTCGCACAGTACATCCCCTCGAAGCACTTCGCGTGACACAGATCTTTCGAACTCTGAAATTAATATTCTGTACCATTGGAATCGTCTCTTCGTTTGAGATTGCTGATTCAATCCACTGCACACATGCAGTACACGGTATGGTTTGGCATTTCTGAGAGCACAGATTACATGCTAAGGACTTAAACGGCAAATCAGAAGAAGACTATGATAATTTCTACAGAGTAACACTGAGTACAAATTTGACAAAATGATGCGCATGGTGTTTAGTCATGAAATGAAACTTAATCTAACTGTCGACACTTTGATGGTCGAAGGAGTTTTCAAACAAAGAGGCTTCTGAGCAAATATCAATCTAAAGGTTGCGACAGGTCTTTACTAGCTGCTTATTGTGTTCGTCCAATTTCTTCCAAGTTTTTTTAATAAGTCATTTATTATGAGAAGCAAAAATATTTCCCACCACCAAAACACTGGATGTACCGTATAAAAACTGCTTCATTTCCTGTGTTTTATTGTAGACACATTCTGTATTTTCCATAATCATGAGACAGTCAGCGTTACCGACCCAACCGGTGTAACAGTAACGTTCCATTTAATATGTAATAAATGTTCCATATAGCTCCCACTTATACTCAAACGTTCCATCTGTAGATCTAGTTAATATACCTTGCGTTTCCAGCACATTCTTAGCAGGGTTCAAATTTGCAAAATGCATCGTTTGTTTTAAAAGATCTCAGCAGAGCATCGGTCAACGGTTCCGATTATTAAGAACCTATACTTACTTTCAGACTGAGCGCAAGTGACCAAAAGACTCAAGGGTAAGAGCAATTTGCAGGTCAACATAATCATCATCAACACAGCATCAACTGATGTGATCTCCATTGAATTTAAAGCGAATGTATTTCATTAACTTGCATTTGATTTGGAAAATACAAACAAATGTTAATAAATCTCGCTCTTCGTCAGATCGCTGAACAACTGGAAAAAAGTTAGCGATGTATTTTAAACGTTTAGCTTTCATTGAATATTACTGCAAACAATGTTGAATGCGCTGTAGACCAATTATTTCTATAGATGTCTGTTCATGTTCTTACTTAATGATTACATCAAAACTAGAATGTAGGCCCACAAAATTCAATATTTCGACACATAGGAAGCACAAAAGCAACAAAGCATAATACTGCCATTGTTTTGATAAATGAAATAACTATATTTTCGCCAATTTTAATGCGGTGTAAATCAAATGAATCTGGCACAAAGAAAATTCCAAAACAATCGGATCACATTATCAGGATTAGACAAGACACCACAGAGTTAGTACATACATATACATATTTAGTGCTAAAATATTTAATATTATAAAGGGCCAGATAGGAAATAGGAGTATTTTACCTGATGTGCAACGAAGCCACTGAAAATCAGCTGATATTGCATGAATTTGAAAATAATTGTATTCGACTCTCCTTTTCATTGCCTCTTTTTAGTAATTACCATAGAGTAAGTATAGGTTGAGTATCGACTCAACCAAGTAACTGTACACAGTGAAAATTTTTATATCAAAAGATTCAGTTTTTGGCGGAGATTACGTTCCAATGGTCCAAAAAATTATTTGAGCACTTTTGAAATAAGTCTATTTTGTAAATTTATATACTACCGACATGACTCTCCTAAATAAGTAGTAGGAAACAAGTTGGATTACAAAATTAATGAATCTTTGCTAATAATTATCCTAACTAAGCGGAAATTAAGCTGATTATCAAGGGAATTTCATGAATTGTATTAGAATGAAAGTCTTCATGAAATAGTCGCGATATTATTCGTGCTTTCTTGGCTGAGATTTCGTTTTTAATTCAATTTTCACCGGCATGATTTTATGAATCACTGAATTCATGTTTCATTTCTAGAATCTGAATATTGATGTGGAACCATTTACATCTTTCAAAGTTACATTGGATCATTATCTGTGATTATTTGATTTTCTGCCAGCTGCAGGTTGCCTGTGGTGTGATCACGCTTAAGAAAATACTCTTGAGGTTGAGCATGAAAGTAAAAGGAACACATCGAATTGCTAATTTAGCAGACATTAAATCTCCAAGTGAGTCATGAGAATCTGTGAAATACCATAATTCCTTATTCATTACAATATGATCACTCAATTCCGTTGAAATTTCTGCAAAACTGCAAAAATTTGCATATCTCACATTTGCTGACAAGTGACAATACCACCTGCATCTCCCTTGAGTTCAATTAATAAAATCGAAAGTGTATGCACCAAAGATACATTGGTGATTTAATAAATGTTAACACTCTACCTAATATATTTACACCATGGTCTTCATGAAGAAGTCGTGATATTATTCGTGCTTTCTTGGATGAAATTTCAAGTTTTTAATTCAATCTTCACCGGCATGATTTTATGATTCACTTAATCAATGTTTCATTTCTTGAATCTGAATAGATGATGCGGACCCATTTACATCCTTCAAAGTTAATTGATATCATATTGTCTTTGATAATATAATTTTTCTCTATGTGATCACGGTCAAGAAAATACTCTTGAGGTTGAGCATGAAGGTAATGGGAACCTATAGAGCGAAGTGTTTAAATATAGCCACTTTGCCATAGAGTAGGGATATGTAGGTAGAGTGTCGACTCAAAAAAGTATCTGTTTACAGTGAAAATTTTTATATCAAAAGATTCAGTTTTTGGCGGAGATTACGTTCCCGTGGTCCAAAAAATTATTTGAGCACTTTTTTAAAAAAAGTCAAAATTTGCCAATTTATGCCGAGATGACTCTCTTAAATAAGTAGTATGAAACAAGTTGGATATCAAAAGGAATGAATATTATTAGTTAATAAGCATCCTAACATAGCTGAAATTAAGCTGATTATCAAGGAAATTTAATGATCCGCATTACCGGTACTATGGAAGTCTTCATGAAAAAGTTATGACATTATTCGTGCTCTCTTGGCTGAGATTTCAAGTTTTTAATTCAATTTTCACCGGCATGATTTTATGATTCACTAAATTCATGTTTCACTTCCTGTATCTGAATGGTGATGTGGACCCATTTACATCTTTCAAAGTCAATTCAAATCATTGTCTTTGATTCTGCTATTTTGCTCTACCAGTGCCCAGTGGCAGGTTGCTTTTCAAATGATCACGCTTAAGAAGATTCTTAATAGCAGTTCAGTTAATAGCAGGTCAGTTGCTAATTTAACAAACATTACCTCTCCAAGGCTGTCATGACAAGGACGATCTGTAAAATAATTTATCATTTCCATCATCTGCTTTATACTATCATGCTATCATGATCAGTAATTTCTTCAAAACTGCATTAAATATACGTGTATCACATTTGGAAACAATTCCGACTGCATCTCTTCTTGGCTGCTGTCATGTTTTTAATTCAATTTTCAACAACATGATTCCATAATTCACAAGGCGTCTTTTCTTGAATCTGAATAGTGCTGAATAGTAATGTTGACCCATTTACACCTTTTAAAAATCATTTTGTGTATAATGATGCCTTTGCTCTTTCAGTGGCAGAGTAGTTTGTGATACATGTATGACCAAGCTTAAGAAAATAATATTATTATAGTGAGGCATGAGCTTTAGAGTAATGGTTGCCATCGAATTGCTAACATTAACCATTTCCTTTCAAGGTCGTCATGATATGGAGGATTTGTAAATTACCTTTCTTTCTTCTGTATTGCTGTAAAAATAAGTCAAATTCGTGTACATTTCTCCAAAAGTGCAAAAATTTGTATATCTCACATGTGGTACTGGGTTCCGTGACAAGTTCATTTTATGAATCGAAAGTGTAGACACATTGGGGATTTAATAAATGCTGAGTTGCACACTATACCTAAATAAGCGTAACTACTAATTACAGAACTAAAATGCATTTTAATAATAAATCAAGAAATTTTTATACACGTATAAAAAAACAACTTCCAAATTGCAACAAACAATAGTTTAACATTCTACTTTTTCAGATGTTGTAAATAAGAGTATCCTACAGCTGATAAAATTCTTTCAATTAGACATTGTACTATTTTATATCAGTTGATTATTAGATCTGAAGAGCGCATGCTATATAGGAACAATACAAATGAAAACTAAATGATTTATTTTTAGATGAAAGCAGAGTTAAGTTCACTTACAATTCACCAAATAGGCTACATGACTTTTCTGGACAGAAAAATGAACCGCGTCTTTACTTGCGATCATGCTGTTGGATTGTTTTTTTGCTGGAATTTTTTTGAGCGGACAAAAAAGGGGATCACATATGCTGGATTTTGCCATATGTAGGTACAGGGAGGCAAGAAAGGGTTGTAAGAAAACAGCTGCAATTGGTATGACTGCCTGGCATAAATTAATATGCTGTTAATACATATACACATGTCAACGGATTCTCATCGCAAATCGCACCCACAAACTGAAGTTGCGACAAATACGCGAGTGACTCACAACCAAAATAAGTTTAACTTGACTTGATAATGGCAGTTACTCGATGCAAGCAATCAAGCAGCAAAGTTGTCGTTTTTTAAAGTCACAATCACGCATTTTCACTGAAACTTGACGGATCGTGATGAGCAATACGTCAAATAAAAGCTTAGAAAATGACTTCATTTCATACGAGTTTCATCTGTCTATTTACACGATTTCTTGTTTAAAATTTGCGATTTATGAAGTGGGTTTTTACCTCTGTCCAGAAGCAGATGAGGTACATGAGACGCACAGTTATCAATTTAACAGAAAATATGTAACTTATCATATTTTTGTAATAACATAGGATGAACTTAGCGACGTAAAATGTGGAACGTCTTTATTTCTGAATAAATATTGTCAGTGATGGAGCTACATATGCGTACAATAACAAAATTCCAAATACTGCACAAATGCTCACAGCCGATGGAGAGAAATATTCATAGATCAGCTTGCTTGTTAACAACATGATTGTCTGTGCTCACAGAAATGACGAAAAGTGTATCTTTCAAACTCTCCATTATCTGAGGTAGGTCTAAATTCCTCCAGCGAAGTTCTGTAGTAAGAATTTCAATCGAGACAACTTTAACAACGTCCTCATACTTGCTGCATGTTGATTGTATCATTAATACAAGCAGTTTAGCGATTTTTCCATTACCCGTCATGCCAATTAATCTTTTACCAACAAGTTCTAAGCGACAGGCCACGGATATTTCGTCAATAATTTGTATAATATTTTTTCCTTGACACCAATCTTAGAAGATCGCATTACATTAATTCTGATCCACGGTTGATAAGTGAACCTGAGATCCAGAGGACAGCTGCTGTAATCGCCATTGTGAAGGATGACAAAATAGATTCAAGTTTAAGATATAATCAGTGACTGTTCATGTACCAAAGATATGCAGTATCAGTTCTGTTAAAAGGTCACCCGTTCTTTGGAATTTGAAATAAAGTCAATTGTTCAGCAAAAAACTTTTTATCCCGATAGCATTTGATTGAAAGTCATCCGAAACGAGATTAATCGCATCGTTAAGTAAATTCTTAACTTCTACGATAATGGAATTTAAATCACTTCTGTCACTGATAGGAAATGACTTACATGTACATTTTGCAAGCAAAGTTCCGTTTCTGAGGAGACTATTCCATTCGTTTTCAAGAGATAATGAAATTAGTTGCCTTGCTTCCTGATTCCATTTGTCAGAAAACGTGTCTTCCGTCTGTAAAATCCTTCGTTCTGAAAAGATTTTCACAATCATTTTTCATCTTGATCTTTAGGATCTCCTCTCTTCGGTCATGATAAATTCAGATCGATCCAAAAGGATTTCTTTCTGAAAAATTTAGCTCAAGTCAGAAAAAGTGCCAAAAAGCCTGTCCCCATCATAAGTAGCCTACTCTATCTTCGGGAAGGAATTTCGCTGTGCATAAATAATACAGATAAAGTTATGTATTATGTGAAAGCGCATGAGACATACTTAAAAGCAAACTATAATTCATGATTGCAGGGTTAACATTTACTTGGGATTTTTCTTCAATTAGCCTTTGTCCTCCAAAAATTGTCTTCTGACCAATGCACATTTCTCAACTTAGAAGTGATGTTTTTACTTTCTTTATACAACGAAATACATCATCTGTGAGTCTAGTTGTTGCATCAAAAGGAAAAAATCAACTATGGATCATCACAATTGAGCAATTGTGAATTTTTTACTGTGTTCTTTCGGCCAGACTTTTTTGATTTTTCTCGAAATTCTAATTTGATGCTGAAACCACACTTTTTATCCGGATCTCATGAAAACTCACGAAACTATCAAGAACCATAACATAATCACGCATACGAATTTTTTGAAGAGACAGTGATTATCATTATCAAAATCTCGTAAAACGGCTAAAATGTCCATCTGACTGAGACCACAAAATTATCGGTCACAAGACACCTGGTAATATGCATAGTGCAAATACAAAACTTTGTACAAATACTCATTTGGTGTGGTCGCCACTATGATTTTCTAATTCAGCGTGGAAAATTGACTATGTATACAAATTTTCAAAGAAAGCGAAATTGCAAAGTTGAAAAGACAAAAATTGCCCGAAATGTTGTTGTATAAAATGGATTTACCCTTGGCATGCATGAGGGGAGCATCATTGGAAGCCCATGATTTTATAATTGCAACAATTCATTATCTTAGAATTAATGAAAGTCCCAAACAATGTGAATGTCGGAACGGGAGCATGCAGTAGTTGGTAAGTGATCCTGTTCCTGAACTTCGTTTCCCTTAACAGAAAGTTGTATGATTCACTTTCCACTTATCGCTAGTACTATTCCACTACCACAAGCCAAAAGGCTGCGAAAAAGCAAATGAAGATAGGAATTGATATATTCCAAGGCAATCCCAATTACAGAAGGTATAAATCAATAAATCAATGTATAAATCAATCAAACAATGCATAAATCAATAAATCGAGGCATAAATATCCAAGACAATCATTTAATCAAAAACATCTTACTTACATAATATTCATATGAAAGTCTGGAAGAGCATAATATAAAAACTTCCTTAAAAAGGCCATCTGAATAACACAATTGCAAGAAAATACAATATAAACTCCTCAATAAAACTAGGGGAGAAATGTGATCAGTACATTGAGATTCTGAGCAATAAATGGCAAAATACTGGTGCAACTGCACAAGATCCAACAATAACAAGGCACATTTGATGATGGGTGAATGAAGGATATGACGTAAGATTGCAAGATTCAATAATTAATGCTTTTTGGGGGTATAAATATCTGCTTGATCAAAAAGTCAAAGAGTATTTAATAAAATATGAATCAAAAATCGGTAAATGCATAAAAGCGAGGAAAACGTTCAATGGATAATAAGTTATGGCAAATTGACAGGTTCCTGCAGCTGACAAAATTTCGAATAATCTTCTCAATCGAAAGGATCTTCTTAATCCACGATTCATGGCTAAAAGTAGAAAGGAAATGAATTAGAAATGTTTCTGACATACATTCACGATACGATGACAAGTGATTTGTCAACTAAGAGCTTTGTACTGAAGAGGCATTGGCTACCCATTTCTTGATAAATTTAGTTGGGAAACCAAGTGCAGAAAGTCTTAATCATTCTATCACGCTTTATTAATTTCGGCCTCCTCTTAGGCCATCATCAGAAGGAGAGAATCTATGTTGAGAATTATTCAAAATTTATGCTAAATAACAAGTCCGAATATCTACAAAAATGGAGCATACTACAAAAATCAGCAAAAAATGTGAACCATTCAATTCCAAATTTCCCTATGTGTCTGAAGAAATTGATCGTGAAGTTAAACAGATCTAAAAATGAAAACATCGATGTTCGTTTGGTAAGAAAAGGCAGTACAATTCGTCAGTCAGTATCTCAACAAATCCAACAAACACACAGAATGTATTCTAAGTGGTTGCATCTTAAAAATACCGACTTATGCTTACGAAAGAGAACAATTTATCAAATAACGTGTAGTGTCTTCAAGAATATTTACGTTGGAATCACGATCAGATTTCTTCACACAAAGTTAAAAGAATATTTGAACAACAACTCCAGCTCTGTCTTTAAACATCTACGTTCTTGCAATACCACCGATGCTTCAGTCAAAATTCTTGCATCTGACAAAGACAACTGCAACATCAGAATACAAGAGGCACTTTATATCAAAAAACTAAAACCAAAAATCAATGATAAAGACGACCAAGATGTTTTCTCTGAATTTCTGTATGGATAAGTTATAAACTTATTATACTCGTAGATATTAGAGGCCCCTGCTATTAAGCATTTTAACCCCGATTTATGTATACAGAAAGATTCCGTCCTGACGCTGTCTTTAGCGTGGTAATTTTTATTGTCTTTCCTTTCTTTTGTCTGTCTTTGATTTTATTGTTTGGTGTAGCGCGCTTTCATTAGAGATGCCTATGTAAAGCTCATGTGCATTTATGCATTAGGTGACATTTTCAGTTAAATTGATTGATCAATGCAATATCATGTTCATGTTCAGTTAAAATGATTGATCAATGCATGTAAATCGAATCAAGACACGACACGGTCAAAAAAATTCGAAGGATCCAAAGTTAAACAATAGTGGAGAATCCTGTAAATAATTAGGTAATTAAAAGTCATGAACGAATGAATTAAATTATTACTGACAACATAGAGTAACCTACTCTAGTATAGAGCAGGTACTGAAATACGTATAAAGGCAAGTCTACTCAACTGAAGACGGTAAGGGAAATAAATTAATACTTATAAACGATTTTATTTTTATCATATAAGAACTGAAATAAGAGTTCGTCATGGACCTGACGAGAAGCTAACTAAAAATAACAAAAGGTGAAAATTAGAAACCTAAAAAACCAAAATTAAGTTTGCTATGTATGGAATCATCAGGGAGGAACCATGTGGCTGCATGAAGCAAGGTTTCGGCCCCTAACCTCCAACCTATACCACATGACGGGGCCAGGCCAACCATATCGAATGTACGATATGGAAGGTCTCTCCAAGCCTGAGGAAACATAGCAGAACCTAACCGAAAATAAAATTTTTTAAAAATATTAGGACAAAAGGACGCACTTGAAACTAGAAGAGGTTTTCTTAGCCCAACATGCCAATGATGGATGGCATCTGGCGGGGCGAAAAATAACCAAACTTAAAAACGAGGAACCTATTCTTGGAGAAAGACTTAATGCAAGAATTAACCAGCAAATTATTCTTATAACCCCGTCCTTTAAAGATATCAAAAATGCCCTTAGCTCTTGATGTGAAGGCGGAAGCATCAGATGAAATCCTGGCGAATCTGATGAGTTGGGCAGCAAAGATGTTTAAGTCAGTGTTCAAAGGCATGTTACTCTCGGGGAAAGTATACAGCACCACTGGGAAGCTGAACTCATCAACCTTATGGTAAACCTCTGTGATGTAATGGCCACCATCTTCGATCCTGATTTTAACATCCAAATAATTAACACATTTGTGTCTCCGCTTCTGCTAGGTAAGTCATTCCGGTGTGTTCGTCAGACGAGAACCGGACGAAAGGCTTCGCGAATATATGTCATCAAACAACATCTTTGTGGCGTTTTTCATCTATAAGTTATAAACATAGTTAAGTATATTTTTCTGTATTTTTCCATTGCAACTTAAGCCACTCTACCGCTATGATCCATTTTTGTAGATATGCAGACATACCATGTTTTTATTATTGTTTATCTCTCTAGGTTAGAACATACTTTTAGTCTACTCAGGAATCACAGAAATTATAGCATAAATTTTGAACAATTTCCAACGTACATGCATAGATTCTCTGCTTCTCATGATGGCCTAAGAGGAGGCCGAAATTAATAAAGCGTATAAAATAATTGACATATTTAATGATTAACTCATTCATGATAGATTCAAA
Organism: Prostheceraeus crozeri; assembly: GCA_907163375.1. Taxonomy (NCBI): domain Eukaryota; kingdom Metazoa; phylum Platyhelminthes; order Polycladida; family Euryleptidae; genus Prostheceraeus; species Prostheceraeus crozeri. The sequence goes on from CAJQUW010012682.1 coordinate 31,340, forward strand.
ACTCTTTTGTTCGTCTACTGACGCTTCCCTGATCGATAATGACTTTGCATTGCAAACGCATGCTAATTTTTCTGCTGTGACGTAGAGTGAATTTTGTGAATTTCGCTTCTGCTCGATATACAATTACTTACTAACTTCATAGACAGTAAAATCGGATTACTATTAGTCGGTAAATCATCATTCAAAACGTTGACCAGTGCGGTGCATCAAGGAACTAAATAAATACTGTACGGTGCAGAGATAATACGCATTGGTGCGATTAGTTTGTGAAAGATCAAAGACTTCCCGGTTAATTTAGTTGAATTGGGACTGGTCGTCCTATAACTGATAATCATTCACTGATTTCTATTTAGTCACAACCAAACCTTAATAAAATTGACTTATTTAACAAAATAAAGCTATGTGTATCCAAAGCGTGTTGACTTGTTCTAAATATCATAATTTTAATTAAAATGCATGACTATTGATTGCCGAAACTGTTCTAGTTTCTTAGACATACCCAGAGTGTGATACAACAATATTTTGTCAAACTGTATTGTTATCATCCGTATCTTTATTTTTGTTAAAAAATGCTGGTGCTATTCGTCTAACTTGAACTCTTCTCGTCTATCATTGCATTTCATCAGATGAATATCTTTTGTCTGGGAACTGCTTCCATATTTCCTATGCACCATTCGGAGACTCAACGATCACCTATGATTATCAATAATTTGATCGACAATGATTGGTCCCGCCTTACCCATTTCCGAATGGTTGGTTGTATAAATGCCTGTCACTGATCATTTTGATCATTTTCTTTTGTTCTTACCTCTTGCGGTGGCATCTCTCCTATGATTTCCGTGTAAATAACATCATCTTCAAAGATGGCATTTTCAGGATTATTTCTTTTCATTGTCAGAATCTTTTCCAACTCAATTGAAGAAGCAGGAATGATTACATTTGAGAAGTCCAACTCAGCGTATATCAATTCCGGTTCACGAGGCTCAATATCTTCGTAGATGTTTTCATTCATTAAAGATTGAGTTACTCTTGGCTCAATATCAGCATAAACATGTGAATCCCAATCAGCAGGCTTTTCATCTTTATTCTTGGTAGGACCAATGTTCTTATCAACGACCGAAATTTTAGCATATACGTGAGATTCAAAACCAGTTGCTCGAAGTTTAGGTTTCTGTGGCTTCTTAGGCTTTCCTTTATCCTTCTTCATTGGAGTAAGTTCAGCATACACGTGAGTATCTGGATTGTCCATCGTGACGTCTGCCTTTGCTTTCTCTGACACCTTCTGGCCTCTTCCTATATTTTTCTTCATCGGAGTTAGTTCAGCATACACGTGAGTATCTGGGTTGTCCATCGTGACGTCTGCCTTTGCTTTCTCTGACACCTTCTGGCCTCTTCCTATATTTTTCTTCATCGGAGTTAGTTCAGCATACACGTGAGTATCTGGGTTGTCCATCGTGACGTCTGCCTTTGCTTTCTCTGACACCTTCTGGCCTCTTCCTATATTTTTCTTCATCGGAGTTAGTTCAGCATACACGTGAGTATCTGGGTTGTCCATCGTGACGTCTGCCTTTGCTTTCTCTGACACCTTCTGGCCTCTTCCTATATTTTTCTTTGTCGTTGAAATTTCTCCATAAACAGGGTCATTCGGATCGATTATTTCAGAAGACTTTCCTTTGGAATTGTCTTTCCTTTTCGGAGAAACGTCCGCATAAATATGGGAGTCCGGATCGTCTTCATACACAGTCTGTTTCCTCGCATTTTTCTTCTTGCTCTGAATTTCTGAGATATCGACGTATACTGGATCTCCGCCATTTCCGCTAGGCTGCAAAAGAAGTGAAAAAGAAGTGTTTCAAAAGAAACTTTCACAAACAATATTGAATTGGAGAAAAAGATAAAAAGAAATGGCGGGTATGACAAAAATATCTCTAACTTTGTCTTTCCTTTATAGGAGAGTGTTCAACTCCATAAATTGAGAGCGAAATCGATCTTCAAACTCTATTCAAACCGAGGCAGAAAATCATAGTTGAACTTTTAACTTATAGCAGAAGGATGTTGACATAAATTTCGGAGATTGATTTTGAAATAATATTCCGATTAATACTTTGATATATTGTACATATTCTCTTATTCCTACCGCAGTATATGTCAATGAACCGTTTCATGGAGAGTCATAGAGTGAGCTTCACAAAAGGATAAGCATGATACTCAAAAGACACACGCTTCATAAAGGATTAGTAAGGTAGAAATTTGATTTGGTCATTAGGAGGAGAGAGTTTCTATGGTTAATGATTGGCAAACTACAGTGTGTCAGTCAATTGTCAGAGAGTCAGATTTTGGATCACTCTTCTCCCTTCTGATCGATCGTACGCCTTCGTCCTCTCTTCGGTTCTTGTCATCCTTGTTTTCTTTAGCAGGAGGTCCAATGAGGTGCCTCAAGTGGTCTGCTTCCCTCAACCAAGCCAAACATGGAGATCCTCGTCAATTCATCGGGGTTTCTTCTGATCACGTCGTGTCCCAACCACTGCAACTGTTGTCGAGTAATCAGCTAATAGTGCATACTTTTTGTTAACTGCACAACTTCTGCATGTCGCATGTGCAGTGTGCAATGAATGTTAAGGACTGTAGCAACGCATTTCAAATCCATAAATATAATAAGCCATATAATAATACACTGAGAACGAGGCTGTTGAAAATTCTGAATTCTTTACTTTCCATAGAGTCCATAATCGATTCAAGGCCGTTTCATAAATAATTGCACAAAAAGTCAACCTATTTTCAAATGTAATTTTTGTGTTGAAGTCCAGGTTCAATTTTAATAAACGATATACCATATGTTTTCTTTGATGCAGGATTTTAACATGAAGACGACAGAATTTTTTATTGAAAACTGACAGTGTGAACTATCACTCAGCTTCATCATGATGTAAAGATTATAAGATTCGTTGAATGTACAAAAAGACGGTACAAATAAGTTTTACCGAAAAAATGTTGCTAAAAAAGTCTGACATGATTTTTTCATTGATGAAGACACTCAGTTTCAATAACCGGTAGGGGTCCCAATCCCTGGATTCCATGGGTTGGCGCAATCTCTGAAATCCCAGGATTAGCATATTGATTTTGTTGATGTTTTCGCATTAACTTATGCATGTTTTACTGCTTCAATAGTGGAAACTGAATAGATTTTCGAATTCTCTTCAATATCTTTCTTTGAATTATCAATTCAATATTCAAATACTAACTCAATAAAGCTGTGTCAGCATACTTATATGTGTGATGATTATATGCTCACGCCCTTTATGTCATCTAATCACATATACAGGACAGAGATTCCACAGTCCCGAAAAATCTCTTTTAGGGGATTCCGGGATTGAGCAAAATAGTAAATATGTTATGACAAAACACATGTGTATGTTAATAATATGGGATTCCGGGATGTAGGAACTGGGGATAGCAGAGAGTCGGAATTGCCAAAAATCGGTTTACTTACAAAATCGCAATTGACAAGTTGACTCAAAGTTTCTTCGCTTTATACACAGATTGATAACGACAGCGTTGAGACTAACATGGAACAGTTGTGAATTCTTAGATTTTGTGCTTTCAATCTAATCTGCAATTTCCCGATATTCGGGATTAGGGGCTGTCGGCAAAATTCCTACTTTTCTTGATCCCGGCATTCGGGATTACAAGCTCTGACCCGGGATCGAGATTGACAAAATATAGACATGCCAACTGTATAGCTACAAGTAAAATGGTAAGATAATCAAAATCACAACTATTTCCTCAATGCATTGCACTAGCACATTGAGATTCCAAAATCCCAAGCTCGGGATTGCCCGATTGAAGAATCTTTTATGTGCTTTTCACCGTAAGCTAAACAAATGCTGTGAATAACAACGGTGGTCAGATGAGAATACTTCTTCCTGAACAAATCAATCCCGGGATTGAATTAACCAGAGGCGAATAACAATTACCATAGGCTGTGGTCTATTGAGCAATTTGTCTTCCAAGGATCTCCATCCCAGGATTACCTGGTTTCCTAATCTCGAAATTGTGTAGGCCTACTTCGCTAATGCTGATCTTCAATTTGGTCATGCTTCCAAATACTGTTCGCTTTGGCAAATGAAAAACTCAATTCTAGTTCTCGACCTTTATTCAAATTCCTCATCAATGAATTATTAAAACATAACGTTGACGATTATATTGAAGTGTGAAGAGCCTGTATCTATTGTGGATGGATTTCTGGTAGTTCTTCGACAATTTGTCTTACTTTGGACGGAATACAGTTATATTGCAAATTTCTTAATCCTGGGATTTTGACCCTCCAATCCCGGGATATCGGGATTGGAATCCCTGCTCTTGACGTAGTTGCTGCGCCCGATAAGCGAATCGACAAGACTTTTAGCAACTCATTCAATGATGACAGGAAACGGGGGCAGTTATGACATGATCAGCTTTGATATGATCATGAACAATTTTTCTAATCACTAACTACTTCATTTAATTAGGCAGACCACACTGTTTCCTAAACCAAGCAGGTGTCTGGGCTGACCAAGTGAATCAGTTCAGTAATCAATTACATGAGCTTAAGCAGCTTGCGGTTAAATTTGATGAGAATAAGCACGAGATAAAAGAGCCTTTCAGGTTGTGCAACGATTTAGGAAACTGACTGTAGAGCTTTCACAATTCTTTTCTTTGTTTCATTCATATGATAACCATCGGGTTTGATTCAGCTGACCTACGTATTTGAGGAATTTTGCTGCAGTGATAGCCATTAATAGGATTTTTTATGACATTGTATAAAGTGCGTTTTAGATCACACAATAACAAAATGAAGCACAACTACACAAGCTCCGATGTAGAACTTTGAAATACGAAATCCGAACTTTGATTCGTTGTTAAAAATGAACAAAACTGTTTTAATGCCAACTTTGCACCAAATCTACACGAGATAAGTAGTTATCAGAAGTATTATGATTTCTGAAATGATACGAGCGTGTTGCAATATGCAGGAAAGCTCTGCACTGACAAGTGATAAACACAGTTGAAAATACACACTTTGACGATGAAAGTTCCAAAATACGAAATTAACATCAACACAAGAGATTTAAACTGATTTTTAATTCAAAATAGTTGTTCAAAAAGAAGTTTCAGAATGAAACGAACCAAAAGAACTAATCGTATAATTCTGGTTTTCACAGTTTCGCAAGCTGTTGCTGTTATAAAATTGGTCGTTAATTGTTTTCTGAAGTCCGGTGCTGAAAACTATGCCCTTTAGTTTCACTATATTTTCTCCATAACAAAATAATGTCGATTGAAAACGAAACAGATTCAGCGCAATACTTCCAACATTTTTGATAATAAGGAAATGATATTTTAACAAAATTCACGCGAATCATTATTTGAAAATTTGCGGATTACATCGGAAATTCACAATTTCACAGTTAGAATGAATAAGCACTTGCGAGTGATGAACTGAGGTTACAAATAATGTTCTGGTAGCAAAATGGCAATGATGTTGCGCAGCTGCAGATAAACTCCTAATAATCTCTTGATAGAAAGCGACTGAAAATATAATCCTTCACTGGAAAAGTTATTGCCAAGTGGATGCGATTTATTGATACTTTGACTGCGCACATGAAAATGAAGCAAATTGACAGATTACACTAAGAATGTCATCCATACAGTCGCCAATGCTAGCGGCAATTACAACGGAATTTACAAATTAACAATTGCCACAGTCTTTGAATTCACTCATGCTTAATTTGCTAGACCATTGTATGTAATACATGGAGAAAGTAGGCCTACTACTGATTCAAGATAAAAGCAGCAGCTGCAGTAAAGAAATATGAATCGACAATGGAAAACGTAACAGCGAAAAAGTAAACTTTGATGATTAGGAGTCTGCAAGATGAAATTTCGAAGCAATTTTCGGCCAGACTGTCGCTTGAGAGACATCGGAACGCAGCACAGGCAATAATGAAACCAGGAGAGAACCGGAGACTATACAAGTTTAGACCTGTAAAAGTGACGCCAAATGCGGCGAATGAAGCCAAAGCAGAATGATAGAGGCAATATCTCCTGATGTTGTATCTTCTACATGAGAAATAATCGTGCATTCTAAGGTATATGATTCTGTAGTCTGACATCTTTAACCTGCAAGATTCTTTTAGATGCATCGACGCCCTGTGCCATGTAGACAAATGTCGATCTGCTGTAATATATTCGGAATGATCTCAAACTCGAATATTATAGAGAAGTGGTGGGTAACCAAGTTGGGATAGCAAACCACAAGGAGTGCTCCGCGAAAATGATCGCGGGCCATCAATTTTTAAAGGCAGCAGTATAGGCTTACTATTCTTTTATTCCGTACTTTTAAGTGCACATATGGTCTGCTGCACCCTACATGCATCGTATTACATAACAATATTTTACATGTAAATGTATACCGCAGTAATGTAGGTAGCTAATTTGCTCGATATTAAGGAATTAACTTGAGTGTTGAAGAACAACTGGGTCAGTGCACCTTTCTAATATGGAAAGGTAAAAATACTGGTGCTATAACGTCTTACCTGTCCGATTTAATTCTTCGGAAGAAGGGGTGTTATGATCCTAATACTCATTTAAGAAGAACAATATTTCGTCATATCTGTAGACACTTATGACTAAGAAATTGAGGATATTATTTTGGAGATCTCTCGAGCGAATTTCACAGATGCGTTTAATGCATTGAAGTATTTAGTATGTGAGTGAGAAATGTTGAATTTTTAGCAAGTGGTCCGATTGTAACATCATCTATATAACTACAGTATTATTGGGGAATAATGCCGTAGTCATCTTTAAGCTTTTTTGAAGAGCAGCACTATGGAAACACGAATTATCGCCGAAGGAGGACTAATATGTGCTCCATGGGACATCCTTTACTAGTAAGCTTACTTTCCGCTATCCTGTAATACACAGTTGTAATAAATTAATACCACCCTCTTATTTAAGGCATGTGGGTAAAATTAGTCAAATTACTTCTTATGATTTCTGGCAAATTTCATTTCCTTCGGATTCTTGTAGATAAATGCTTGGATAAAATTTCCTTTCCGTCTACAGAAACAAATGTATTACATTTGTATGTTTTACTTATCCTAAATGTACTTCATTGCTTGAATAGGTCCTCCGTATTCTTTAAATTGGCTCGAACTACCTTTGCTCACTTAAGACAGGCTAAGACAACCTCTAGCAATAAGAAAAAAGCCATGAGACAAATCAGCCACTTTTTAATTTTTTCTGCTGAGTTAATACGACAAGATGCTATGGAAAAGTGCATTGACCCAGTTGAGGCCCGCATAGCAGAGTACAACATCGTTCTTTCTCGCATTAATCGTAAGTGTGAAATGACGAGCTCTAACCAATGTTTCGGACACGACATCTCTGTTACCGTAACCTTTATACAACAACTAAAACCTTTTGCTTTGTAACAAAAGAAGAAAAATGAAATTGACAATATATCATATGATCAAAAATAGAATTCATCTTCGACATTTTTTATTCTTCGAAAATACTTTAACAATACTTAATTATATAAAAATCAGAATGGTCGCTTGATGCGGATTATTTACCAATTGATTGATGTAATTAAGAATTACTTTCATTATTGATAGCAACATCTGCGTGTGAATACCATACAAGTGATTTTCTTCACCTAAAATGATGACTCAATAATGGGAAAGCACCAAGTCAATATGGCAAAGATTTCATTTTTCTTCAAAACCATCAGTCGGGATAGAAATGCAGATAGGAGTCTTTCGATCGACCGTTGAAATGATGAAATGATAAACTCACGCATATTTTCGATATTCGATGGAAGACAAACTCATCTTTAGTTTCTCCGACATGCTGGAGATTTCACCACTGACGTCGATGAATATTCAATCACAAAATCTCATTAGGTAATCATTCGATTCAATTGACACCTGGAAATTTTATTATTATTCAATCTATCATTTTACGAAGATAAGACATCCTGTTGATTCATTCTCTGGTTACGTTTTAGAAATGTGAAGGTTAGCCCGAACGGAAGGATTCAAACACAGAATGTTTGTCTGATCTCACCTGTTAAAAAGCTTGCAGGTGTAAATCCGATCTGAATGTGTGATTCACTTTAATGGGAAGTCTCATCATTTTAAACAGGATGCATCACATGTAAATAATCAAAGGTGCGACCAAGTGCCCCTCTGTTTGTGTTCACTCTGCGCTCGAGAGAGACTGTCTTGATGTCGAACGAATGCCTTGATGACTGTCTTGTAGTTTCAAAAGTTCGATGTGATGGGATAGTCATGTCCAACTCGACTCAACACCAACAAATCACTCTTCTTGAAAGAATATCTGCACAATATAAACCTCTCTGTCCATTCATCCCCTCCTGTGTTAGTCACAAAGCAATGCAAAACATCTCTTCCGCTCACATGCACACAACCCTCACATCTTGGGCCTATGGGTTGCCCCCGTCAGGTGTGCGGAACTCATCCGCCGCTGGGAGCGGGCGATCGGCTTGACCCATACTTGACGGCCTCCTGGAACCCTCCCAGTAACAGGGGGGTCGACACCATCACCACCAGCCATGAGCTACTTTAACCATCCTTGTTCAGCTACCCCACATGCTTTCATACTTCTAAAAACTAGGATGTCCACAACTCTAATCTGCTGACTTTTAGTTTCTGCGCATTTCTATTAACCAATCCAGATTTCATCAAATTCATAGATGACAGTAGGAGTTGGCACCATGTCCTTGCAAGTCTGCACGACATGGCCTTTAATGTGCGGGTGGACAATCTCTACTATTTCAGCGATTCGTGTGCCTTCCTCCCCGCTGCTACGTCCATAAAATGTAAGGCGGAAAAGAGGGATTACTTTTCTGTCGCAGTTATCTGCTGTTCAAGCTTGTGCTTGATGATGAACCACTTTGGATGGCCATTGGTAATTGTATTTTTGTTCTACAAATCTATAAATTCAAAAAATAGAAGATGTGAATCAGGTAGTGCGATTGCAAGGTGTGTACGTATTTCATGCATAGGTACACGTAAACCATTCTAAAATCCTGGTAGGACTTTTGAATCATTTGGTAGAATGTGTGATCGAATAGAATGGTGAAAGCTGAACTACTTCCCCGCAAATCTGCAATTATTTGAAGCTCAATAATGGACGTGGTAAAACGTCGGAAAGAAAGCAATAAACAGCAAGCTGTTTGTTATCAAAATTGACAGTTTCCACTCTTAAATGTATAATGAAATTCACATGTAGAATTTTGATTCTCTCTATTCTATTTGGTGACATAATGTTTAGGGTGCATATATATACAGATGTGTATATTGCTCAATATTGAAAGAGCTGAGTAAAAAAGACCTTTGTCGTGACTATGTTGTCCGAAGGGCGGCCAAATGCAGTGAGCAATTTGTTAGAATGTTAATAATAATTTTTATTCTTAAAAAAGCCTACGACTGTATTGATAAAACAGGTTCGTCGTAGAAATGATCCTCTCGAGATGTGGTCCTGAAACTTGACTGCGATAAAACTTTTCTATTGAAAGAATCAAAATGGAATTAAGATTACAGAAAGTTCTTAGCAGCATCAAAAATCCAATGATTCTGTTAAAATTTTTGTTCGTGGAAACATGCAGTTAATCTTACGGCTACAATTTTAGCAGAGACAGGTTTTAGATGTTGATAACAACTTTTCTGTTATATAGATTTGATTTCAAGGTTTCTCCTGAGATAGTTTTATCAGGACAATTTTGTACATGGACCACTTTGACTTGATACCGGAAAATGATCAAATAATTTGATGCAATCAACAGCAACTCACCTGTTGTAGCGGTACGTAAGTCATCTTCAAATCGTCGATTTCAACACTACAAAGAGAGCCGTGGAATATGAGAGTTGAGAATGGAAGTATAATGCTTCATTCAAAGTTGAATTGAAATGTATTTCTATGAATTTCAACAAAGGAACAATAAATAAACTTGCAATACAAATAGCTTATGAGGAGACGAAAGGCTGAAAAAGAAAAAGGAGCTCTATAAAAAAAAGAAATTAAGTCAGGCTCGCCTTCCATTCGGAGCAGTTGCAGAAATGGCTGCACTGTTTCCTCTCAAAATAGCAGCGAAACTCTTTGTCGAAGCCATTAGGTTTCCGTGGGATCACTAGAATTTCTGGTGATGAGGCGGCCCAAGTCCTTCAAAAGATATGATCCGACTTTGCCGGAAACAGGAATTCAGGTATATTTGCGTCATATATTTCTGTATTTGGCGAATTTTCGCTCTTCTGTGCTGCATCTCGGAGAGGGAGAATTTTGGGAGATGTTTGAGGCATCATTGGTGTTGGAGCAAGTGGCATCTGAAGCCAGACTTTCCCCATCTTAAAAGGAAAATGAGACCATTTGTACTCTAATCCGACAGGTTCCAGAACAGACGGTATTGCAGCACTGATGAAGCTGCATTTCACTACGTCAATTAGGTTGACGTGATGTCAGAAACGCCCTGAATTACAGCCATAGGAAAAAACCCGTGATGTCCAAGGCTGTCGACTGGGTTCTTACAAAGTCTCTTGTCTAGCATGAGTGCGGCTCACAGATAGAGCATTCCAAGCGACTGCACCTCCTGTTCACACAGAGTCTTTGTCGCAAGAATTTCCCAGGTTTGCGGTAGGATGAGGTGCTAGCCAAGCACTGGTGTAAGACTGTGCTGCTGAAAGAAGTCGAGCAAGATCGATTTGATTTGCGTTATCAAGCAAATTTGAGAAAGTTTCTTCACTAAGTCGCTCATCCCATTCGCGTTGTAAAATTGAGTCATTCGATTTGAATGGAGTATCTCGAGAAATTTTGATGTTGAATTGATCAAGAGCCTTCCTTTCTTATAACCGGGGCACAGCTGCATTATTAGATCCTTGGAAGATGGCATTGAAGAGATAAAGGCTGGAAGTGCGAGAGGACGACCACTCCTGACGCCTACTCCACCGTATCGCATGGGAAGGATGCTTGAGTCCAAGCTGTTTGTTTTTCGCTCAAATCAACATTAGAAAAAGTGCAATGGTGTCTTTGATGACTGAATCGATGGATAACAGCGCATCATCCTGTAGAACAGAGGTTCCCAACCTGTGGTACGTGAGGGATCATCATGTGTACTATGATGATAATTTAATCCATTCATGTCACATACCAAATCTACTAGGAAAAGTGTTGGTAAGTTTGAGAAAATTAGACCGATGACAAAATTCGATGCATTTTATCACTTTTCATAGTCTCAAAAGACGAGGATTTGTCTTGTGCATAGATTTCATCCTGTCACATCGAACTTTGTATTAGGTTATTAAAATATATATATGGCAGGCGATGCAATGACATCTATTGAGCGACCGACAGGTCGAAATCAACAGAACAAAACCACGCATTGAGTAGCCAAAATCACGTTGTTTTCAAAATGCTTGTGGCATGGAAATATACATTCAACTTTGACAAGCCTTAAGACTACCACATCGAAAAGTCGGAACCGGTTTGTGGCTCCTGGTCATGACTTTCGGTGTGCTGCTAGCAGCATTATGTCCTGCATTGATCAGCTGGTGGAAAACAAACAGATGCAGTGTTCGCATTAGTTAATATGATCATTGTACAGGCATGAAATTAATTATTTCATTTGTTCGGAAGAAGAAGCATCCTCAGCTTATAGAATGATGACTGTTCTTTGTTTCATGTTCGTTTTGTTCGCAAATATAAATTTCTTTAAAATAAAAAAGAATTATATCTTTCCCAGCATAAAAATAATTTCTTCGAGAATAAGTGGCACACAGCGAACGTGTAAAATCTCAACTGGTACTGAAACATTGTAAGGTTGGGAACCACTGCTCTAGAAAGACAGGGGAAGACGGTATCATAAAGCTTAGCCTCGGGGCTGAAGTTTGACAAAAGAAGTGCAGGATGATTATCCAATAGAGAAAACCTGTGACAGAGGAGCATTATTCTCTTTGTGTTATCGATCGAAATATGAAAGTAATGAAGATGAGTTAACATAGCAGAGAAAGAGAAGCAGGTGATATTCCCGTTATGTCATGTATGATTTTCAGATGAATTCGATGGTAGGACATTGAGCTCGGGAGACCGAGTAAAAATCATTCAAAGTTACCTATGATGCGCAAGCTCATGCTTAAGATAAATGAGAACATGAGAACAGCGAACCATGCGATCATTTTCATAATTTGATGCAGCTTTTAACTTGTTATCATTTTCCAGACTATAGCCATAGAGTAAGTATATTAGGTAGAGGAACAACTTAGCATTTGTCAAATCCCAATGTGTATACAGTTTCGATTTTATTAACCCTTTCCTGCACGCATTATGATTAACAGTATCAAAAAAATATATTTTTCGTAGGATATTGTCTTTTGATACCCTTAAATCAAGAGTATCATTTAATCGTACGTACGATGATTCAGTAACTATATTCACGACTGTCATTGTATAAGGACATTGAGCATGTATGTTTGTATCAATTGGAGTTTTAATATTTTATATATTTTATATTTTTTGTGATTGAACAAGTATATTATTATCTTAAGTAATCCTCTTTAAAAGTTAGTGATCTGCATGATGAGAAAACGATAAAAAGGCAATTTATAAAAATCAGAAATTTCTCACAATCTTACAAATTTATCTAAACATTACCAAAAAATGATATTGAACACCATCAAAAAGTGTAACTTATGTTTTGGTATGGAAGTCCACAAAGCAGTTTCTGTTCGTAACAAAGCATAAGAAGACATTGCATTTTGTGCATTTCACCCTTGTTTTTCCGTTGCAATTAGAAACTCGACAGCGATTTTGGTTTTCGGCGAAATCTGGCCAGTGACCAACCGAATCGAGACGGATAGTTGATGCTGGTATCGGTATTGCTGCTCTAGATCTTTTTCTGGGAATTAGTTGGTGATCGGAAATACGGGGTCGACCAACGCGTGATGCTCCAAATATGTCCTTTCCATGCTGCAAAGAAAAATACGCGAGCTCATTCAAATAGCATATGAGCAGGGATTTTTAATTAGGTATTCTAGATACATGTAAAGCAGGCACAAGGCAGGCATATCCAATATAGTATATCGCAATCGCAAGGCAATCATAGTTCTCGCAAACCGAAAGATTCGTAGTTCGATATATTACATTTCATAAGCTTTCATATTTAATGGTAATATAACGTCTTTCGATTTTAAAAATCAATATACATTATATATATTTCTTGATCTCTGTCATACCTTCATAAGGCAATCTGCAATTTCGGAATGAAAATTCAGTAAGGCCATCGATGGATCAAGTTTCAGCAATCTACAATCCCGTCTGTATAGCAGCCATCCAGTTACGACGGAAATGTTGATTAGATAGTGAAAGATGTAAGTAGTCCACTTTCGAGACTTCATTTGAAAAATTATATACATGTATAAGAATTAATTAACTTAGTAAATGTGAATTATCGTAGAGTTTTAGAGATCATGGATTTCTAATACCTCGAAAATACGTCAATCATTATAATTATGAGAATAATGTTGTATATGTATGTTCATGTATGTTACTGATGCACTATCTTTAATTCAAATGTAAGCCATATTTATTACTTTACATTTTCAAAACATAACGCTGTACGATAGCCTACATGAGCAGAATGCGAAATGAAACGATAAGAGTTCTAAAGAAAGATTAAATGATGGTGGTTTAGGTTCAATGGTTTCGTCGATAAGAATCGCGAGAGAATTATTGATTCTTATTGAAAATTATGAAATGAAAATTATACATATTACTCTGAAAAGGATGGTCATAATATACCGACATTTCATACGAGTATAACATGCAATATTATATTTACTCAAAAATGCTACAAACGAATATCTTTTGCTAAAATGAAATATGAATAGTGTAACTCGCCTTGATTCTATAGAGAGAAACCAGCATGTCGGAAGGATCCACTCCTTCCATGTATGTATTGTATTGACGAACCATGTCAGGAACATCTGCATCAACGTGTTCCTTTCATTTTGTTGACCATCGCCGAACGGTACCGCTAGACTCAGAGGAATTGTGGTTGGAAGCGATTGTCACTAGACCATTGTCAAACCATCTTATCACACAAATACCGGAATTGGCATCACAGATGCTGTCCATCGAACCTCTGCCTTCAGACTCAAGATCCTTTTTGGATTTCAAATGCGTATCAGCGCCGTGAAGTCTATTTCTCCTAATGGTTCCGGTAATGAAGATTCCTGATTGCTGTAAAAGTGACATCACCTGAAGATCAGTAAACCAATTATCCATGAATACTTTATAATTCATATTTCTTGGAATATTTACAGTCATGCGCAAAATTACATCTTTCACTTTTCCATTAGTGGTTGAAGTTTTACCTTCATAAATCTCTAGATCGTACACAAGACCAGAGGCTCCAGCTCTAGTGAAAGCCTTAATACCCCATTTATGAGTTTTTTTCGGCAGATACTGCTTCAGAGATGTTTTCACTTTGGTTGGGATCATTGTTTCATCTAATGCTTTGTGTTCTTCTTGCTCCAGATTACGAAATTTCGAAACGACCGAATCCAGTATTGGTCGTATTTTGTACAATCGATCGAAGTCGTCCGTTCCTCTTCTTGGCATTCTGTCGTTGTCATTGAAATGAATAAGTGACTTTATTTGTTCAAATCTTTTAAGAGGCATTATGTCGGCAATGCATGGTATTCTCGTTGCCGCTGCCCAATACATGCGATACTGAGGCATCTTAAGGACCACCATTTTTAGAAGGATCCCAATATACTGTTGTACTTCAACCACGTTGACATTAATTGCCCCATTTTCTGTGCCTCTTTGTTGAAAACTGTATATGTTGGTTTGCCTAACAATCAAATCAATCAAATCGTCGTCAAAAAACCTTTGAAAATATTCCAACGGAGAGGAAATGCCATCTGGAAATGTAAATGATTGATGAAAAGGATGTGTTGTTGTAGGGGGTGGTCCAGCGGAATTCTTGATTATTCATACCCCATTCATTGGTCTGTTCTTTATTCTCAAAATTGTCTTCGCTTTCAGAACTGTCATTCTCGACAAGAGGTATTTCATTTTCAGCAATTTCTATTTCATTTTCCTCATTCTCATCTAAGTTTTCGTCCTCAGATAAATCTGCACTAGGGACAATGATCCTCTGCCTTTGAAAGAGGTGAACAAAGGAAGATACTCCTGCTGTATTAGGTCGAAGCTTCCGACGAGTAGCGTTCTCCATCCTGAAAAGCAAATGCGTAATACATAATTATACATTCGACCAACAGACATCATCATGATTAACAAGCATTGAAATGTAAAAGAATAAGGTTATGAATAAATGCATGATTATGTAATAGAGGAAGTAAAGACATACTCGTACAATATAATTTTTTGGGAAGTTTCAATCCTCCTATCATGGCAATTATCTATCTTGTTGTCTCACGATGTTCAAAAACAGCACAAAAACAAGTGGTAAGGCGACAGGCAATATTTCATCTTGTGGTTGATATAGTAGATCAGTACAGGACCTATCATGCCGTGCAAGGTATAACACGCTTACTATAAATAACATATATAAAAAAGTCACAATGAAGGCCTAAATGTGTTCTATTTACTTTACGATTAAGATTTGGTTTCAGAAAATTTACTCTCCTTGTAAGAAACCGTGTTTCTTTTGACCGTCCTCCTCTGAGGTCATCGCGAATGTACAATAAAGTATATACCATTAAGGGCATTGTCATTCTCCAATGACAGTCGGTTAAAGTTGTTAGAATGTATCCCACATGCATTCTATGGTCTATAGATGGTTTATTTGTTAAATTGATAGTATTGTGATCATCTCATAATTTTATCGAAAAACGTCTAAACTGTTGACCTGCATAAAGTCGTTGTCAATAATGGTATATTTCAATAATTGAAAATGGTTTACCTTGTCACAGAATACGATTGCCTTGCGAAAATTGCCTTGTCAGCGTGCGTGTAAAATCTCCGATAGTTCATTATTATGACTCCTGTGTTTCATTCGCCTTGGCGTTAACCAATGAGTACCGTCGAAAACAGTCAAATGTCACACTTTAGACAAAGTCTTTATGGAAGGACGCTGTGCAGGAAAGGGTTAAATGAACTCGAGTTGAGATCCTGTACCAGACGTGAGATATGCAAAGTTTTGCAGTTTTGGAGAAGTTGCAACGGATTTGAGTGATCATGATAGCAATACAGAAGAAATAATAGTGTTTTACAAATCCTCCGCGTCATGTCAATCTTGGAGATAGTTGGATAAATTGGCAATTCGGTGAGTGACTATATTACTTCAATGTCCATCCTCATTAACGAGAGTATTTTCGCAAGCGTGATGATATCACAAACTATCTGCCACTGAAAGAGCAAAATTTCATAATCAAAGACAATGATCATAATTAGCTTTAAAAGATGTAAATGGATCCACATTACTATTCAGATCCAAGAAATGAAACATAAATTTAGTGAATCAGAAAATCATGTCAATGAAAATTGAATTAAAGACTTGAAATCTCAGCCAAGAAGCACAGAGATCTCAACTCTTCCATGAAGACTTGCATTATAATGTGATTCATAAAATTTCCTTGATAATGAAATCATCTCAATTTCCGCTTAATTAAGATAGTTGTTAGTAAATGTTCATTCCTTTTGATATCTACAAGTTTCATACTACTTAAATTGTGGCTTCACGTTGCTTATAAACACAGAAATAATTTGCAAACATTCAGCTTCTTAAAAAGTGATCAAATATCATTTTAGACCGCAGGAACGTCATCTCCGCAAAAAACTGAATCATTTGATGTATAAATTTCCACTGTATTCTGACAGTTTTCTGAGTCGACATTCTACCTACTATACCTACCCTATGACCATAAATTTGTCGAAAGTCTAACAGTTGAAGCTATTAACTTACACCATCACACTTTAATGACAAAGAAGAAATCATGAAGCCGATATGAATGTCTTATATCCAACAGAATGACAAAATCTTCTAGCGACGGAAGTTGAAGAGTCATTTGTGGTGCTTCTTATAATCTTGGGATCTTTACTTCTTCAGAACGCTAATCTGGTGCGGTATTCACCACGGAAGCATGATTCCAAAATGCATCAAATCTATCCGTCGTGCACAATTCGACTATTTGTAGAATCGCCGTTCAGTTGATACAGATCAGACATTTTAATCATTAATGGGAACTATTTGCTGAGCACTGTAGCGCATAATCATTCGGCACCTGAAGCAAGTTAAAACAAAGTTCTCAATTCATTTGATTCCAATTCGCATGTGAGATATCGTCATTTTATCTTGCAATGATTTCAATTGCTTTAATATGCAGCAGAATTCAATTCAATACTTCTTCTCTCAGTCAATGGATTTCATGATGTGTTATTGGGAATTTACAGTTTGATGCTGCTAGAATGAAGATTTTAAGTTGCGTTACCACGCTGTTCATCACGGTATACCTAGGGAACTGAATTCTCAATGCAAGGAATCATCTATTGCCAGACTTCTTAATTTCTACATAAATGGGATGAATGATGAACAGTAACTCGAACTGCCATGAAGAGGTGTGAGCTTGGTGGGAATTGAAGCAGTGACCATCCTGATTCTCTTGACCGCATACATGATCACAGTCACTTGGTAGGATGATCAGATTGTCATAGAAATTATAATCAATGAGCATTTGATTTCGTCACAATGTGAACTGCAGTATCTAGGTGATCGGAGGCGGAAAGTCGCTGAAATAAACAAACGTCAAAACAATTCAACATTAACAAAGATATAGAAAAATAGAAATATGGAGAGCAGAATGATAGTGAAAAAATGATGAACAGCTTTTGATTTTGTCATCCGATCATCATTGTGCATATTTATGCGATTTTTTCATTTATTTTCACTCGCGGTATGAAGGCAATTACATGGAAGTTCACCTGCATGTCTGTCAACATCCGATATGATGTTATAAAAGGAAATAATCGAAGTCAACCAAAAATAAGATCATCAAAGTTGTCAAAAAGTCCAAAATGATAAGCTGCTGAATGCATTGAGCGATTCTAATTAAGAATTACCTCCAGTTTTAGAATAGTTTGATCGCATGACACATGCTTCAAACAAGGATGCTGGAGCAAATGTGGTAAAATTCAGTCGTTTCAACAATATTTATTAATTGGAGCCTTCAACAACTTGACTCTCAGTCACAAAACTGCTTATTAAAGACAACACTAACTATTCTTCAAAACAGGACTATTCTTTTGAAGAAGCAGTTAAGCTGACGATACATATGAATGTGAGAAAATAAACAATTTAATCAACAATTGTAATGAAGCTTAAGAGTCACTACACCTCATTCTGAAGGCTTGGACGGGGCAGTAATCAGACTGCTCTGCAGCGTTGTGGCACTTTCAGTCCGGATGCCCTTCCTGCCGACTTCCAATGACACTTTCGGGGTTCGTCCTCTGGACCAAAAGATCACTAAGCCAAGCACTTAACAACTGTGCTTGTTTAAAAAACTATATTTATATTTACACGGATTGCTTATACTTTCCTTTCTGAAATATCTTTTTCGAAAAATCCTCCACCTATATGTAGATGGACAAATAATCATGCCGCAAATTTTATAACTCTCTAAATATTCTATGATTGGGGATTTCAATATATTAGAATATTTGATATATTCGCATTTTGCCGGAGTTCTTGGCATCGCACCGCAGCGTTTAAGGGACCGATCATCCTTAATGAAGTCTCTTATTGAAATGTTCCCAAACGGAGCAAGTGAAGCGAACGCCATTCAGTTCATGCGATTTTTCGATCCTGTCTGCGGTCAATTGAATTGCTCCATCGCCATAACCTTCCTTCCCACATACCGATCGTCTCCGCTTCACATGCCCGTGCAATCTTAGTCTGGCTCACTTTGATCGTACCTCTGATGCATCTATTCCTTATCTTGTCCTTTCTCGTCACAACAAGCGAAAACCTCAGCAGTCTCGTCTCCGTAACCTACAGTACAGATTCCTGCTTCTTTGTTATTCCTATTGGTCCAGGGTTTGTACGACCCAAAAATCCGGTTGGGTTGAACGACCGAGTTGGGTTTAGATCTGAAGACACTATCTTACTCTCGATTATAGAACATCTGGCTGGTGAATCTGAACGGTGAAAGTATAATTTGAAATACTGAAATCTGCTCGTCAGAATCCTCTACAATTAGAAAAGTGGTAATGTCAACTTATGCAAAGCGTTGATAGAATACGCAGTTCCACGTTTGATGAAGCAGCTAAATCGCCTTGGTCATTGCATTCAATTCATCCATTATCTAAGATATGATGGAAGTAGATGAATCAACATTAAGGGATATAGTGGTCTCCGTGGCATAGTGGCTAAGTGCTTGGCCTAGCAACCTTTTGGTTCAGAGGTCGAACCCCGAGAGTGTCATTGGAAGTCGGCAGGAAGAACATCACAGTCAAAGTATCACAACGCTCCACAAAAGTCTGACTATGTCAGCACCGTCCAAGCTCCCAGTATGGGGAGTAGTGACGTTAAAGCTTCATCTTTTATCTGAATCGAATTCAGTTGAATTTTTCATTTATTCTACAGAAAATACTAAAAATACCGAAAATATTTCAGATCAGAAGCCTTTTAGTTTTTAAACAAATATTTCGACTATTCAAATTCTTTTTTCAGTTTTTAATTCACATTGACCTTCATGCGACGATGAGGAACGAAATTCATTCCAATGGTAGCGAAAATTCAAATGATGCTAGATCGAACTGGGTCGGAATGACAGCAAAGAGGAATACATAAACCTCACGTGAAGATACATTTTCCTTACCATTTCTTTGATTCCTGACGCTTTGTGATCAGAACAGCACAGACGATCAGCAGAACCAGAAAGATGACGCCTCCTCCACCAATGATGACGTACAAGTACGTCATTGACACTACAAAAGATGACATGTGAGACATTTCTACGGAGTGCAGATGTAGATCATATTCTACTCCTAGAAGGAGTGCAAGAGACCATCTACGTCACAGCGAGGTATCACTAGACGTCATAGACAGTACTGCGTGCTATTCCATAACTTAAACTGCTAAATACGATTCTAAATTTTCAACATTTGGAATCAATAAGAATACAGATTTTGATGCACTTTCATCCAGACACATATTTCAATCTGCGTTTGATCTTCAGACAAGTGGATTTACAGCTGTCATATACTGAGTCAAGGCCGGTAATAGGAACCATCTGATCCTAGTTGGTGACACTTCATCACAACGTAATGCTGCAAAGGTCCTCGCAGTAGTTTGATCGTACTTGATAATGTGGAGGATTGCTGGCAGAGTTGTTTTCGTGGGAAGTCAGCATGACACAGGTGCAGACGAACCGGGGTTAAGGAGCTTGAAGGGGACCTTCCCAGAAGAGCAGTTATGTTCCTTGTCGGCTTAATGGAGTGTCCCTGCATCCATTGTAACATATCAGGGTCTCTGAGGCTGGTGCAGGGCCGCTGTTAGTTTGGTTCTGTGTGGATTGGGCGAGATTGTTGCTACTCTGGGCCCCACTCCGCACTTTCGGGTGCTTCTAAAACATTGTCTTTTGTGATTCTTTCGGTTACCAAAATTCATGTTTTCTTTCTATTATACACTCTACAGTCTACACTCGCACCTATTACAACAACAGGTTAAAGGTTTCCTTCAAAAAGCTATTTTGCGTTGAGTTGATGAAAATGAATAAATTTGGCATATCTCCTTAAAGCTGCAAAGGTGAACTGAGAAAAATCCACTTGTCTGGAGATGACTTTTGAGAATAGATAGAAATACATCGCCTGCTGAAATCCCTCCTTATTCTTCATCAAAGACCAACAAGATAATGACTCAATGCATTGTCAATGCAATTCCTCCTTTCTGCCGAATGTCATATTTCTGGTACGTGAATGTTGTAAAATTTATATTTCTGGAAGACCAAATTATCACGAAATCATTGTCCTGGTGTTTATCACTCTTTCTACTCCTCTACAATCCAACGATATCTGAATTTCAATTACTTTCACGATCTTCAATGAAATGAAACGACTGATTTTCTCAGACTTACCTTCAACAGTCACTACCCAAGTCTCTTTGAGTTTCCCATGAGTGTTTCCAGCCTCACATATCAACGTGTAGTTCCCAGATTCAGCCTCTTCGTGAACGGTGAGCTCCGACCGGCCATCACTTCTATTTTCTGCCCAGAGATGACCTTCAACAGTTAAATTAACCCATGGAATCGGCCGCCCCAGGGCTGTACATTTCATAACACTTCCACGATGGACAATTCCCCGATTTGATACACTGATATTTCTTGGTTTATCTACAAAGGAAATATGAAAGGATTCTAATCAGCATGATGTGTTGCGAGCATTTATTTCACTCAATCCTGAGGATATACACATGATTCTGAGATTTCATCAACCATTAAATTGACTATCTACTTTACCTATCCCTGTCGATATCAGATATTTCTAAATTGAATTGTGATACCTTCACATAAGTTTGAGAATGTAACTCTGAAATCCATTGGAAGAATTCGTGAAAGCATTATTCCGTATGAAACAAAATCCTACCACAAGTCGATCTTCGAATTCCACGGATCCTTCATTAAAGATCAATTGTCTACGAAAATATTCTTTGTGAGATGTCAATAGAGAGAAATCAGTGGCGTCATTGCAAATCAATGTAAATCTGAACCTTTGTGAGAAGTTGGTGGCATCTATGCCTCAACAATTGCAAGAGGTGATCAGAAATCGATTTGGGACAACCCATTATTGATTTGTGAAACATATGCATATAGGACCCATTTTATTCAATGATGTGTTATTACATGATGTGTGAGTTTCATTATCAATAGTCTGGCTTGAAAGTAGTATGATACTAGTGATACTAGTGAAAATAGTTCGTGATACTATTTTTAAATACATAATTTACCGAAGGAAGATCATCAGCGGCCTGCACGAGCAGAATGAAGTATTGAACTGCTTTCAGGAAGTGAGAGAGTCCAGTTAGTCTTTGGTGTCAGAAATCCCCATTGCTATAGACTTCGTCATGAAGAAAACGATGAATTGTCAACGCTTCGGCATAAGTTGGGATGGGAGAAGGCTGGGTGACTTGGATTTTGCTGATGACATTGGATTGATGAGTCACAATCATCAAGCTCAACAAGATGTAACCAACGCATTCAAAAATACATCAAAGAGAAGCCTCCGCATCAATAGTGAAAAGACGAAGACAATGTCAACGAGCGATCCTCTAAATCCACCAATTATGATCGCTCAACATGACATAGAGGTGAAAAACGGTGACATCTCACTGGATCGCTTCCCACTCAGTCCCTTCCTAGGCCGTCTCTTCCTACCGAGTCTCTTCCCACTCCGTCACCCCAAGTTTCAGAAGTTCCATTCAGTCCCCTTTTCCTAATTGGTGTCATGCTGTGCTGAGTGTTATCGCATCATCTCTCCTATGTCCTTTCTACGCGCTTATCACTGTTATTGCTCACCATGAAGGTGTACCGAGATGGTGAGATTCTTTTGATAGTATACTCCTTTTTGTGCAAGAAACTATTGTTACTTTCATCATATTTAAACCATTAAAGTCATTCCTGTATTCCAGATAAAAAATTCAAAACACGAAATTAGTATCGTATAACACATTTATTGAATAAGAGAATTGTAAATTTACTTCTTTTGTGAACACGATACTGTACTGCAGTATCCACAGTAGTCCCAAGCGCTGAGCTCTCCAGCCAGGAAATTGGCCTTCAGGCGCTGCAACCGCGATGTTGCCTTTGTGTACCTCCTTCTCTGTCTTGAGGGCGAAATGCCAGAGCGAAGCATGCGCACATTCGCGTCCTCCTCTGCCTGAACCTCCTTCAGGCATTCAATAAATCGGTAGATATTTGGGTGTCAATGGAAGATCTGCAAATAATCAAAAGTCAAAATAATTTTATGATATGATATGTAACTTGATATTCATATATAACATGATAATCAATATGACTATCAATGATAAAACATTACAGTCGGGTATCAAGCATCTGTTGAGAAAGCTGTTGTGTATAAACAATACATAGTTATAATAGGCCTACAAAAAACTAAGGTAACACAGCTTGACAGTGCAGAATACAAAGCTGAATCTCAGCGAATTTACTACAAATCCTTCATAAAATGTTATTAAGGTAAGATATCTCTCATCTACTTGAAACATTTTGTGAAACGGTCGCAATGACATGTTCCTACTGAATACAAGTAATAATTTACATACATTTCGACTTACATTTCGTAGTTTTCCATTTCGGCTTTCAAGAGCGTTGTTCGTCCGTATACCGCTGTCATTATCAAAATGACACCAGATCTCCCGAGAGAACATGGCCTCGATATCATCCACGTAAGTGCTGGTTACATAGTTGACGAACTTTCGGGACACTCAGCAATAATCTGTTCCCATACCTCGTCGATTCTATCTGTGGGAAGGAACGGCAATCCCAGGGCTCGGCGAACCACCTCTCTTACATTAATGTCTTCCCGATAGCTCGTTGTAAGTCCGTAGCGCTGTACTCCACGCCAAATAGATTGCGTGTAATGAAAATAACATCCACGAATAGACGACTGCGGAAAACAGTGCTCAATAGCGTTTAATACTGCTTTTTCAAATTCAACTTGAATTACAGACGGTCGTATTTCAAGATTATACTGTGATGCCGTCTGTATAATCATCTTAAACAGTCTCTTGTAGGTTTCCTCAGACTTGTCGGGTAGCAACGCTTAACAAATCGGGGGCTAATGCTTTTGAAGACATAGGCGTAGATTATATAAACTTGGTAAAACAAGTTTGCCGCAACATGAAATGTCCCATCCATGTAAATGTCTGTTGCCGTAGTCATGATGCGCAGAAAAGGAATAGTGAAAAACACCAAAATCCTGTTCTGATCACCATCGTCGATTTGCAAGAAATCAGCGTCTGATTTCGTAAATCTCCACTCTCCTGAAAGATTCATTTCTTCCAATGTTCTGGGTTGCTTCGGAAGGCGTTCTGCACGATTCCTGTACATCGATGACTTCAATGATTTGAATGGTGGTATGATTGCATCGTTGTCTGGCTCGCCTGAAAAAGCCACGGAGTATAGTCTCTTCATCGACGTTGTTGGCTGCTCAACAGCACTTTTGATGGCTGCGTTGCGGCTTTTCATCACCTCAACTTCTTCCACTTCACAGGCATGTTCATGATCAAACGTCGAGGTTTTCATGAACTTATCGGACGATATTTTTCCGCGGACTTTACATGACGATCGTCGACAAACACATACAATATCGCCATTTTGGTTGACTTTGCTTTTCTTGAAAAGATAGCCTTCAAAGTAAATTAAGCGAGCACCTTTTCGACTCTCGATGTATTCGAAATTCATGGTGTCTTTCGTAGGTGGCGTTAAGAAGTTTAGATTATTATGATTTTTCTTCAACTTCATTTGAAGTCTTATATATATATATATATATATATATATATATATATATATATATATATATCGCATACATTGCAAGCATTAATTGGATAATATCCAACACCGACAGCTCATCGCTATCAATGATATTTGATCCTGTAACTTCATTAAAATATCAAAATGTATTGTTATTTAACACCTTCAGACGTACTATTGCTGTCAAACTTCGTCAAATGAGCTGTCATCAATCATTCTATCATCGAAGCGATTGAGTGGCACGTTTATAGAAACTGAATGGGAAGGGCAGTCGTTGAAATTTGACCGTTAATATTATGTAATCAAGACAAAGGAGCGACTTCTTGGGAAACGACCGAATGAGGTGCAGCCGACATAGAATGTGTTAGCCAGCTTCCATATCTCGGGAGCAAGATAGCTGATAATGGTGATGCCGAAGTCGACGCACGTGGCAGGCTAGGTAAGGCTGCAGACGTCTTCAAACGATTGAGTCCTACATGGTCAAAGCGCTCCATCAGCAACAGAGTCAAATTCCGACTGTATATGTCCATCGTGGTACTCACGGCGATTTGTGCTTGCGAGACTTGGAAAAGTACGGCCACTATTTGCAACCGACTAAATGTCTTTCACCGCCACTGGATCCGTACCATACTAGGCTTATCATGGAGAGACCATGTAACAAGCGAGGAAGTGATGAGGAGGTCTGGTCTCGAAGATCTGACAAACATTGTGAAAAGGAGAAGGATACGATTTGCTGAACACATCCTCCGTCTGCCTGAAGATCGTCCGGTTCACACTGCAATGAATTGGGTCTCACATGGCGGTACAAGAAGAAGAGGAAGACCCGTAAAGACATGGAGAACGACAGTTCGTGAAGACCTTATAACGATGCGACTACCACGGAGAGGTGCTGCAAGAGCTGCCGGTGACAGAGCGAAATGGAGACAACTCGTCGCCCGATGTTCCAGCAGGAACGGAAGGAACGAAGTCTAAGTAAGTCAGAAATCCTCAGACTTCACAAAACTAAGCAGTCCGGAGGAGTTTGATGGCTGTGGAGAGATTCCTTGGCTTATGGTCATAAATGTTTTGAGAAAGCCAAGTACGTAGAGTCAGTATCTTAGGTAGAGTAGCAACTGAGCATTGATTAAATTCCCAATGTGTACATGCAGTTTCGATTTTATTACATGAGCTTGAGTTGAGACCCAGCACCAAATGTGAGATAAGCAAATGTTTGCAGTTGTGAAGAAATTACAACGGATCATTGACTGATCATGATAGCAATACAGAAGCAGTATTTTGCAAACCCTCCGTATCATGCCAGCCTTGTAGAAGTAATGTCTGTTGAATTAACAATTCGATGGGGTACTATTACTGTAATGCGCAGTCTTAATACAAGATCATATTATAATCATATTATTTATAAGATCTTCATTTACTTAAGCGTGATAAACTAAAAAAGAAAGTCATTGAAAGACTAAGAGCAACATGTCATAATCAAAGACGATGATCCTAAAAGATTAAATGGATCCACATTACCATTCAGATTTAAGAAATGAAACATAAATTTAGTGAATCATAAAATCATGGCGATAAAAAATTAATTAAAAACTTGAAATTTCAGCTAAGAAGCACAAGAAGATTTCAACAATGTGGTTCATGAAATTTCCTTGATAATAAGCTTAATTTCCTCTTAATTAGAATGCCTGATAGTAAATGTTCATTCCTTTTGATATCTACAAGTTTCATGCTACTTGTATAGTGGCTTCACGTCGCTAGTATATAATCACAGGAATAATTTGCAAACATTTACCTTTTTCAAAATTGATCAAATATGTTTTTAGACTGCAGAAAGTAATTTCCACAAAAACTGAATCTTTGGATATAAAAATTTTCACAATGCTGACATTTTTTGAGTGGACATTCTACCTACTCTATTCTTACTCTATGGCCAAGCATTACAAGTATTACAATCTCAGTATTACAAGTACCTCTTAGATAGAAATGCTGCAAAACCGTGAGACATACAAAGGATATAAAATTTCAACCATCAGCCGATTCGAATTTAAAAAAGCGAAAAAAGCGAACCCACAACTTTTTGCATCAAGCATTGTAGAAGTGTTATAGCGACATAATATGCCATATTTATACAAAAGCTAACTTTTGGATTCTATGCGATAATGATCAGATACATAACCAGAAAACGATTTAGATTGCTTCAATTTCAGACAAATAATGTAGATTCCAAGATTCATGTACAACACAAAAATGCTGCTAGAAAATTCATCAAAATGAAGGTGATTTTATAAAATTTCTAATGCGGCTGAGAAAACTTCTCAAAATGCCATGCTTCCAACTAAATAGTTAGCCTAAAACATTGACCTCTGTCAGTGTCATCTCCTTCATCTGAATATTTCAAAGCCCATTGATATTTTCAAATATTTATTAGAGTCTGTCAACTAAAGTCATGCGAAGTGGATCACATTACGATTAAAGAATCCTAAGTTAGGTTTTACATCAATATGGCGACTATTTTGTACAGTGATTGAATGCACACACAATCTTTAATCTGATAATCATGTAGTTTCCTTCACTAAACTTACTATTATGCTAATAAAAACGACTAGGATGTATTTTTGTGAAGGAAGATCACTCTCATAATTAAGCTATAGGCTATTATTGAAGCAAAATTGATCCGATGTTCCTTATTTTGTGTATCCTAAAAAGAAAATATTTTCGTCTCAAGCCAAGATTGCAAGTAAATAAAAAGAATTTATGCTAATTAGTAAAAGAGAGGGAGACAGGATGATGAATCTGATCATTTATTGCCCTCATAAATAGCTTAAATGAAAGCAGATTCTGGCTGCATTCAAGAAACTCCCACATGGCCAAGCAACCTGACGCACCACATAGAATTCCATATGCCCGACTGTGCACGGATTCGAATAAGTCGCATTCTCTCTTCTGCAAGGATGTAATAGAGGAGCATCGTATTTGTCACGAATCATGAATCTCCACTATCACTTGCACAACTGCCGAAGTCCTCATAAGCGGGATGAAGCTCGCTTCGTGATGTTATCGCAAAACTTTGACCATTTATTTCAATTGACTGTTCATCACTGCTTACTGCAGGAATGCTGGATTACATCTTGAACATTTCATTTCATAAAACACTTTTTCTCTGAAGATAATGACAGGGACTACTGCAATGGATATCCGCATGACGACTTCAGGTGAAGTTTTTTTCAGACGAACATGAGCATGAATATTGCTTTCTTTGGTACAATTATCGAGAAATAAACCGCTTTTCTTTAAAATATTTGAAATGAAAATCATCAGGAAAGTAAGAATTTTCACTCACGTTCCACTTTAATTGGAAGAGACTTCTTCAAACTTCCAAAAGAACACGTGATATTCTCTCCGTCATGTCTCCAGCTAACATTGACCGTATTTGAGACATTTCGAAACGTCCAACCATCTTTGGGGACATTCGGAGATATTTCTGCTGTTCTGGCATTCATGTTCAAACCTGGAAATACAAGTGGAACATCATTCTCTCAATGTATTGATGCAGTTAACAGGACCTCAGTGCTGAAATTATGATGCATGACATACACTTGACTCTTCTCAATATTTCACATAAAATCCCAAGCAAGTGCCAATACCTAGTGTTAGTTTGAAGGAGAGGAAATCATGGTGTTACTCAGAATTATTCATGATACGTGGGAGATAAGCCAAACATCTGAAACAAGTCAAATAATATCATTGAAATTCCATGACAATTTCTCTAACATTGTTTGGATGGGTTATATGATCTTTTTACTGGCTTAACTGAGTCAATCACTGTGTATTGATTGAAAATGATTGCATCAACTATTTGTCATTTCCCATGTATCAACATTCCTGGTAGTCAGGACGCTTCTAAATCAGTATGTTGCAACTGAAGATAGCTTGTCTAGCTCACGACAGATATTTTCAAATATAATCTTTCTCGAAAGTAGTTAACAACAATGAAACTAAATAAACGATAGATAAATTTGCCTTGCAAAAGATGTGCGGCTGGTAGGATTTGGTAGAGTGTTGTAGAGAAGACTCTTAGCCGCTGTCATTTGAAGCATAAAAATTTTGGCTTTGATTGAAAATAGTCAAAAAACCAAACAACAAAGTTGCTAACGGAAAGCACGACTGATTTAGCTGTTATAAAATCATCAACACAGCGCATAAATCGAATGGCTGATCAATCTCAACTTCGAGGTTATAGCAAGGAAATTTGGGGAAATAACTTAAACACGCTAGACATCTGAAGTCAGGTCCTAAGAATTCATGTTTTAATTTCCGGTTCATCAAAAAACATCATTTATATTTTTCAAAATAAATTCCCTCCTATTAAACAGTTTTTGTAGGTTGAATATCAGAACAGGCGAAGATATTACTATTATGTTTCAACATCACGATTTCAAGGTCGAGCAGTAGCCACCATCAGGAATAGAAAACCAGTTAATCAAACTCTAGGACTCACCAGTCAGATCAACACGCTCTTCAACAAATGGATATCCCATTTCCACTTCACAAGTCACATTCAAGACGTCGTTTTCCTTCAGCGGACTCGTGCTGTTCTTCACGGTAGTATAAATTTTATGAATCTTTGGAGACCAAGTCATTGAGATGTTCCTCTGCTCGCGTCCAACACTCGACCCGTCAGCCTACACAGAATAGAAGACAGAAAGTGACAGAATTTTACAATGCAGTTATCTTTGAAGAGAAAAGGAAGTGTGAAATGAGAAAAAGGATTATAATTTGAGATGCATTTCTCAATAATAATATGACGTTCAAAAACATTACTCCATAACTAGCAGTACTATTAACTTCACGATGTGATAATCGATCATCAGATGAACAAATTGTGCATTAGCATTTTGTGAAAAGGGACTTTAAAATTCAAAGGTAAAGACTACAAAGTAGGGTTAAAAATATCATATGATCATAGCTGGATAAGCATGATGTAATTCGGGACATATTTACATGTACATGTATATGAGGTGGGCAATCAAGAACTTTCTACGATGCCGACATGTGGATATGATTTCCGATTTCTTATTTAGCAAGTGAGTGTCTTTGGAAATCAGAATATGAAACTTTTCACGAGATACAGGGCACATTTTCCAGTTCTGAACTTGCAGGGATCTGATTGTTCGAGTACTTCCCATTTTATATTGTATCCTTCATTTTTGTCATTAAGTTCCAAATACATTTTGATACGGTTGCTTCGTTTCGTACATGTGTTTCACATATGCATGTATATTATTTATATATGTCTCATGCTTTTAGAGATTTTCATATGAGAAGCGAATTTTACATTAATTTTTACGATTTGTCCGGCTGAAGATGGTGAGTCAGCACTAAAACATGTCCGGCTGAAAGAAGAACTTTGTTTTTGATTGCCATGAAATCTACACTGGATTCATTATGTGTCCATATAATATACGTAGTAGATAACTCATGACGCTGGAGGGAGATATCTGTTTAAATCCCGACAGCGTCGGGATTTAAGTTTGGTATCTCACTCCATGGTCATGAGTTATCTATGTTAAACCATAGGATTCAATATGTCACCTTCAGGGATCTATTTAGAACCCCGGACAAAAAATAAATCCCGGACGCTATTTCATTCAATACTACATTCAAATTTCAAAGAATATTATGAGATTGCGCATAGTCATTTAATCATAAGCCATGGCTTGGAATGGTATGCTGAATTTTGATAGGCATCCTGTGATCAGCGGACTCTCCGAAGAGCAAATTCATCGAATGATAAATGAAACATCATACGACCAAAATTGCAATTTTAGTGAAATTCAATTTCCTGATATGAACAAACAAATTTCAACAACAAGCAAAAATCAGCAACAGCACAGATTTGTTGAAATCGACAGCATTAATGACACGAACAATCAGGTAATCCCGAAGAACACAGTCAAACGTGATAGGTGGGCGATCAATATGTTTACGTATTGGTATAAGCAAAGGTTCAATGCAGATGTGCAAGCACAAAATTTGACCGATGAACAACTTATTGACAATGTATCTCGCTTCATTCATGAAACAAGAAAAGATGGCGGAGGATGCTATTCTCCAACTAGTCTCGTCAGCATTATTTCCGGGATTCAGCATCACATCAATCTGGATGGTAATCGAAGTGTGGACTTTTTCAAGGAACATAAGTTTCATCTCATAACACGAAGTTTGGATGCTACGATGAAGATCGCTACGAGAAATGGTGTAGGGCTGCAGCGCAAACACGCAGAAATCATTTCAGAAGAAGAAGAAAAGAAGATGTGGACTTCTGTTTTCGTAGATGAAAGTCCTTCGCAGCTAATCAAGACGCTGTTCTACCTAAATGGAATACATTTCGCTTTAAGAGGTGGAAGTGAGCACACTGAGTTGACAATTGACCAATTCGAAGCGACAGAAAGAAACGGTAAACGCTGCCTCATTTACAGTGAGAAATTTTCCAAGACATTTAGTGGAGTTTTAAGGGATATGCGAAAATCTCCAAAGAAAGTTGTTCATTTTGAAAATGTTTCAAGCGACGGGAGGAAAAGTCACATCGATCTTTTCACGAAGTTTATCTCAGTTCGACCGAAAAGAACAACGCGATTTTATCTGCAGCCGCTCAAAGAACCGAAAGATGGATGCTGGTTTTCAACCAGACCGATTGGCAAAAATTCATTGAGTAAATTTATGAAAGACATCTGTTCTCTGTCTGGAATTGATAGCAGAAAAACTAACCATAGTCTCAGAGCTACCTGTGCGAGTCGCCTATATCAATCGAATGTCGATGAACAACTCATCATGGAGCACACCGGGCATCAAAGTGCTGTTGGAGTTCGCAACTACAAACGAACTAACGACTATCTGTTGTCGAACTGCTCAGCTATTTTAGATAGTAAGAAAATTTGTGAAATGGCAAGCGTATCAACAACGAATGCATCAACTGCAATGAGACCAAACATAACTTTCAATTTTAACAATGGTTGTAATGTCATTATAAAAAATAACAATTGACTTACCGTATACATTTTACTGGAGTTGAATTTCGATGTTACGCATCTACATTTTTCTGATGTATTTTGATATTTTTACGTTCTATGGCATAACTCGTATACCATAGACATTTTAGTGCTATGGTGTTAAAGTGCTTAAAATATATCCCGGAAGCGCGAGATAACCATAGTTTTATATCCCGTATTACAGATAGATAACTCCCTCTTCACTATGGTTTAAATATGTCTATATATGTGATACATATATATGGGTCATTCCACGACGATTCACCCAATTGCAACGACGATTCAAGGAGAAACGATTGAGTTCTCGATAATTCTGCCAAAGAAAGTAGTGATTTATAGTTAACTTTAAGCAGCATCCTATTATTTGTGATGAAAGTAATAGCGAAAATAAAGCCTTGCTGCTGAAAAATGAAATATATAAAAAGATAAATTTCATATTTCAGCAGCAAGACTTTATTTTCAATATTTCTTTGATCGCAAATATGGCAGTAATCATGTTCCTGTTTGTCTCAAGTAACTTCGCTTGAAGTCGTATAAGGGTCATTCAACGACGATTCAAACAATTTTTGGAAAATTTTGTGGCACTAAGTCTCAGATTTTGCTCATTTTTGGATATATGTTTGTTATACCATAGAAAACACCAAATCTGAAATACCAGCTTCCAATTTTGAATATGGCGGGATCTAGAGCTATTTTAAGAAATTGAATTTTTTTCCAAAAGTTTTGAAATTCTCAAAATTTGAATTTTTACGCCACTGTAACTTTTTTCTGTATGTTCGTTACTCAACCAAACTTTGCATGCAGCATTAGTTTGGAATAAAGGAATTCCTGTATGAATTTCAAAGGGCAACTGGCATTCAGAACGGAGCTACATGGCTCCGGAGATGGTACAAAAATAGGGTGCGCGAAAAAAACAAAAAATTTAAACTAGTATCACAACTTTCTGTATTCTTGTTACCCGCAATAACCATGACAATTGTGTTGCTGTATATCAGTGTGTTTCACATCTGTGATCTTAAGCGGTAACCAGAATACAGAGAGCTACACCAGGCATTCAAAATACTTAATTTTTCAAAAAATGTCAAAAATGGCTGTTTTCAAGCTGGGCTAGCTTTTTTCTGTAAGCCAGTTTTAACTCCAAATTGATACTGAAACTCAGAAACATGCTCAATTACTTGTAGAGGAAATTTGATCATGTGGCCGATAGTTAAAGTGGTATAAATTGGCCAATTTTTCAACATATGATGTCAATATTATATGAGCTGCATCGAGAAGTAGTTTTTATATTATAATAACACTAGAAAGCGTTAAGTTGGTGTGCGGTTAGAAATTATTCCCTTTGATAGATGCTATATATTAAACTTTGATATATTGCAGTAAAGGAAAAACATGACTTCCGAAATTTGAGTTTTGTTGGACTAGATACGCTTTATCAATCGACATTGTACTTTTGAATAGTAAAGTTTGTGCGAAATCCTCAGGATCGATTTATCTTACAGTTTTCTGAAGTAAACAATTACTTTTAGTAATTTCAGCTGTTCTAATGGTGAGTTATCGTTCGCAACGAACCGGAGAAGCGCCTTAATGCATTTGTAACAAACACCATTTCAAAGTTGATGTTGAAAAATATTGTGTAGAAAAGATATGCAAGACAATGCGATTGTGATGGAAAGTGATTTGGTTGTGTGAAATATGTAGAATCTCTTTCAATAACAGATGACTGACTTATGAATTACCATGATCATCAGTAAGCATCGGAAGATCCTTCACACAGGAAATGCATTTTTGATTACACCAATCAGTAGGTAAACCTCAAATTGAAAACAATAGGCCTATGGATAATTTGGTATTATGATATTGTGAAAATATTGATCATGAAAAGCCACCACATTCCGGTCTGAGATCTTTAAATAGCATTCTGAATTGTTCACTTAATAATCACATTAATGTGGTTATATGTAACCCAAACACAAGGTCTTAATGGACAAGAATATAATTAAATTGTCACTTTGACAAGAATGAAATGCACTCGAATGCCACTTTATTACCGAATATATGAAAAAGCATTACATTTTGCATTCATTGAATCTGGTTTCAAGAATGTGATACGTCTCTGAAGAACTTTTCTTCCGTATTTCACAGCTACTGACTGTCCCTTTATTTTTATCACCTCGAAATTGTCATCTAGATAGTAGGGGGTTCCTTTTCTGCGTAAAGAGTTCTTTACTAAAACAATGTTACCAATTTTCAAACGTTTATGAGCACTTGGGCGAGAATCCAAGGGATGTTCAGGATAATCAAAGTCGCAGACATGACGAGTTTTGTATGGAGAGATCAGATCATTAGGGGTGAGACCGGCAGTTTCACTTCGCTGATAATTGTAGATGAATTGGCAATCAATTTATCAGGCCAACCACAAGGATCTTGGATCATTTTTTCTTCCAACCAGCGAATTGTCCTTTCTGCTGATCTATTACCATGATGGAAAGCTGAGGCAGTTTGACGTAGTATATTGCATCGCTCACAAAATGCTTTCAATGCGGAAAATTCGAGACCACCATCCGACAAAATACCCATTGTTTTAAATGCATATAAATCCAACACTTTGTTCAATACAGCTTGACTGTCTTTATTTATTCAATGATCCATAACAACATCCATAATGAATAACATAATTATATCAAACACTCTGCCACCAGTCAAAACGATAACCTGCTTCGTGCAACCTTTACTGTCGCTACTCGCATAATTAATGTGTCAGGAATGTACCGACAAGCTGTGATGACTGATCATCTGCTGGACAAAGCAGCTGCGGGTAACAATGCAACAATGAAGTCACAACAATGCATATTACTACCAGTGGCGTCGTCTCTGCGCCTGCGAGGCCTTCGCCGCATACCCAAAAATAATTACTTACGTTCATGAAAAGGTTAAAATAGCTTTCATTTGTTTTCGAGAGCATCTTTACGTTTACATATAGGCCTACTTTACAAACTTACAACAAGTCACTTCTCTCACATAAGAGCGCCAGCGCTCAGCTGTCAACTGCAGGTATCTTCAAGCAATCACACAATGCGCTAGAGATGTGTTCACAGCAAATCACAGAGATTTGTGTGTATGTGTGGCAGTTGGAACGCATGCACTTAGCGCGATAGTTCGACTGGTCTTCTGCCGATAGAAACGCAGTAACAGATACATTGCAACAATGCAGGAAAATATCTATTTATAATTTCTTAGATTCAGACAGAGTGAGGCGCAAATTTTCCCTATTTGTGGCTTCGCCAAATTTTGGTGAAGAATGATGACGCTGAATCCGCGTTGAATCGTCGTGTCTGCGTTCAACAATGAAGGAAGGCAATGAAGGATAGAAGGATGAAGGTTCCATAATTGTGTGATTCAGTCAGTGATATTCAATGATTCAAGTCATATTAGTGGTACTATGCTTATGTCGGCGATTTCATCAGTGGTCATTTTCTACACCGGCCGGTTGTCCGAGGGATTATGCAGAAAAACTAACCATCGTACACGACGTTAATGGCGTTGAAATAAAAACTAAACTACTCTCAAAGGATAGAAAATAAGGAGGCAATTTAGCAGCCATAAATTGAAACATGTAAGTGATTGACAGGCTATGATAAACACAGCAGAGTCTTGCGTTGGCGAGAGCTTCCTCGATAGCGAATGTTCTCTATAGTAACCTGGGCTCCTTGACCAAGACGATCAAGCGTCATGTGAGACATCAACATGGCATTTTCATTGTCATTTCACGTTTAGAACCTTAGGGAAACAGAGTCGAGTTGACGAACAATCAGCTTAGGATTGGTTGCTTATTATAAGGCTGTTCAGAAAGAGAGGCTGTCACATAAGACTTATTGAATCACAATACCATGCATTATAGTCAATATAGGGTAGTACGCATGGAGCGAAGGGAGCACGCAACACCACTGATTACTACTTGAAAACAGAATCGCGCATTACAAAGTACCTAAAAAGTCATATTAGCACGACATCTATTGAAACTGTGAAAATTGAGAAGAAAATGAAATCGTCCGTTTTCTTTATGGACACCTTGTATTATATGCGGATACATTTGCTGAAGTTATTTATCAAGGTCTTGTTACATTCCCACTGCTTCGCCCACCTGAGGCGCTTACCGATTCCAAACGACAGGTCACATCTCCACGCAGTGAAGGCTTGGTCCTGGCAGTGACCGATAACAACTTCTCTTCGGTGTTGAAGTGTCGATCCTTGGCCCGGACTGCAATGTTTCCCTGCTCAGTGATTCCAGTTCCGTTTCTATAAACCACTTGCTGACCGTTGGCGAATGTGATACTGATGCTGAAGAGGCTGACATTGTTTGGAAATTGTGGAGAACATTTCAGGTGGATGATGGATTCAAGTTGGAGAATATCTGACGGAGTGTTGAAAACAGCAGGAATCCTCTTCTCTGAAAGTGCAGAAATTGAGTTCAGGAAAGTGAAATGTGAATGGTGAGATGGATGTGAATTGTCTGGGACAGCCCTCTTCAAAAGACAGTATTTTATCTACAGATATGAGGTAATGAGCAGCCGATCTATAGAATAGTAGAAACATGAAAGTCTTTATTTACGGTCCACTCTCCAGGAAAATACCTTGAATATTTTACAGAAGACGCATCATTTGATAAAGATAAGCTGTAAAAATCGTCACACTGATGAAAGAATAATATGTTCATAGGATGACAACCATTATTAACAGGAGCACAATTGGAGGATAACGATCCAAAACAATAAAAAGAGGTTCACTGACCTGGCTGGGGTTTTATTTAACTTAGGAGTTTTG
Organism: Prostheceraeus crozeri; assembly: GCA_907163375.1. Classification (NCBI taxonomy): domain Eukaryota; kingdom Metazoa; phylum Platyhelminthes; order Polycladida; family Euryleptidae; genus Prostheceraeus; species Prostheceraeus crozeri. The sequence continues at coordinate 67,764 of CAJQUW010012682.1, forward strand.
TTATTCATTCATTCACCAAAAAAGCTTCAAATTCGCTACGTCTTCTGTATATTAATAATAATAAGTTTTATTCCGATATGACAAACGCATGACGGATTACAATTGATGAAGAAAAACAATTATGCAAGTTATTTAGTAAGTCAGTCAGATAATAGACTGAAGGCGGAAATGTCAAATGGTGAAGCAATGTCTCTGTGAAGCATTCGGTTCTGTTCTCTGTAATGAATGCGGTCTTCTCCTTAGATTGCGGTTGTGGCTTCTCTTAGGGGAAGAAACTTGTATAGTGGATGCGTTTCGTTGGTAGCAACCTTGAACGAGCGGTTTTCAATATTGGCAATAGTCTCTTGAATGTTGATCGCCTTGCAGTATTTGAATTGAATGCTTCTGTTTACGTAACTCGCAAGGCGTCTCTTGTCATTTTGGTTTGCGAAATCCCACCAACTTGGTATCGCGTAAAGGAGACGATTGATGACAAGAGCGTTGTAAACTTGGTGCACAGACTGAGGCTTTGCACCGTGGTTCTTAATGATTTTGATGGCGTGCAGACTTCGGTTGCATTTCCTGATTTGATTGTTGATATGATCGGTGTCCATTTTTAGGCGATGGGTGAATGTGACTCCCAAATTTGTCAGTTGTTGATATCGCTTTATCTGGGGGCAATGGTTTAGGTTCTTGTTGAGCTCTCGGTTTTTTGAAGATAATTTCTTTTTATACTTTGAAGCATTGATTTTCAGGTTATTTTCTTATTCCCAGTTACGTATTGAGGACAGTCCAATCTCTTTGGAGTTGAAGTTATGCGGCGGAATAATAAGTATCGTCAGCGTATTTTATAGTGATGCTCCCATCTTTGAAGGCATTAGATCTGCAATTGCAGCGGAGAATACAAAAGGACCTAAGGCAGAGCCTTGAATGACACCAGCGTTCATTTTTGACTCTTCAAAGACGGTGAAATGACAGAGTATCTATGAAAATGTTGTGAAGAATATGTTCACCAGCGTTGTACTAGTGAAAGTCAGTGAATAAGGCGACCACTGACATGGAAAGAGATTTACCATGTCTTATCTGTACATTTTTCATGCAAATCGACTTCATACGACTTTAACTTTACACAATACAATCTTATGTATAACCAAGATGTCACAATTCTCCATGAAAAATTCATGGGACTTTCACTCCACGCTTTTTGAGAAATACAAACAACCTGATTCGGTAGACGTGCTGGCTTGCGGTAGTCAAGATGTGTACAATGCTGTGAAAGTTTCAGGTACGACCTCGTTCCCTGCACCACTTCGTGCACCTCCCGGACTAAAAGTATTGACTGTACCAAGTGATCTGTTGCGTATAACTTTGAATGTCGGGTTGATGGTGATACTCCATTCGTAGGACAAAGAAAACGCAGATTACATCCAAGAACAAAAGAACATATAAGAGGTAACTCAGTCATCTGAACACGCACAAACTGCAGTAATGACATTAATAATTGTTTTTCGGTTTAATATACACAAGGGCCAATTTGAAGCTCGTCAATAAATAATAAGACTCCTAAATTAAATAATGAAGGTCTTGATGGAACATCTTTTCTTAAAAGTATTTGAATAGTTGTTTTTGATCGTTATTTGCTGTATTGCTAGTCATTGTTGTCATTGCCAGCTCATGGTTAAACGTATTAATTGAGCTATATTCTCCACTACCATATCCTACACATGAACTCTCTAATAATAGCAGCAATGACAATAATAATGCAATGAGAAAGAAAAAATGTAAATCTCAGAGTGGATCGGGGATTGCAAGAAGAAGGCTGCATTATATTGAAATTAAGGTCGCATGAAACACTTGGAAGAAGGCGAGGACAGTCGAGCAATGGAACAAGCGCAATTGAAAAAGCAAAGAGTCGATAAAGCATTTATTGTTCAATAAATCACAAAATAAACTACAGCTCAGTTTGACAGAGTGTTCGGCGGCCTCTGCTTTGGCGTTTGGTGCAGATGATTGCTGTACATTGATTTGTGGAATCATTGCTTCTGCGTATTCAACAGGCCGTTCATGTTGTCTGCATTTTACAACACAAAGTGCATTTTTAAAATATCGATAATTCAACTTTAGAGGAATGACTACTTTACTACCAGCTTGCGCGTAGTTTTCTCTCCTTGTCTTCATGTCCTATTGTGATATCAAATAAATTAAAGCCTGAATCATTTTACAAAAGCCTGACTATCATTTGAGAGCTTACTTTCAATCGTGAGAAGATTACAAATCCTACTTTGACGGTCACTTACTTTGAATGATGATGTCTGCTGACACTGTCTTGCTGTCACCGATATTCTTTGCAGTACATGTGAAAGTGTGGCTTCCTTTCGACGTCGTTGGAACTTTGAGAATAACAGAAGATATTCCGGGTAATTTGTTCTTCTCATTTCCATTCAAGAGCATCTTCAAAGTCATTTCTGGTTTTGGATTCCCTTCGGCAGTGCATGTCACGTTTTCTCCAGCAAATACTTCATCTTTGGGCAACAATCTCAAGTTGTGAGGAGGATCTGAAACAGATGAACGTCGAAAGATGTCTTTATCGATATTCACTGCCACTTTGCTTGAGAATGTAAAAATGATATTAATGCTGAACATCCGAGGAAGTCAACTACATCAGTATGAAGCTGTTAGGAATATTCTGCATCAGGTTTCATGAAAAATTAATTGCAATTAATTGATTGCTGCTATCAAAAAAATTACAATTGAATGATTGGTACAAGTCAATAACGAAGATGATGTAGTCAATAATGAAGAATTTCAAATACTTATTGTCTGTCCTTACCAGCAAGAATATCTCGCTGAAGTGCAGGGGTAAGGTATACAATGCCTGTATCGGCAGTGTATTGCTGAATGCGTCGGAGATATGGCCTATGAAAGTTTATGACCTTACTCTCCTGGTGAGAAATGAGAACGCTATGATCCGATAGATGTGTTCCATCAAACTTTGTGAACGCCGCTCCATGCGCTAACTGAGAGGCATGCTCCCCCCTGCATGACCTGGAATCAGTCCTACGTCAAAATCACTTGCGCTGGTTTGGTCACCTGCAACGGATGGCAGACTGCAAGTGGCCAAAGAGAATCTTAGATCATGAAGTGACTGCACCGAACATCAGAAGTGGCCATAGGCAGAGATAGTGGCACAATGTCAAGAGAGATCTTGTGCTCCTGCATCTGGACCCTCAATTGACGCAAGACCGACCAGAATGGAGAAGGCGCATCCATCCCAACAACAACCGACACAACCCCAGTGTCCAACCCTCAAAACTGGGGAAGAAGAGACAATAAACGAGTAAGTCAGCAAGCAATTAATTAATTGATTGATTTGTACTGTAGTGGGAAAAATCATCAATTGTTGTTTTATTTGCAATACCTTCATCACTCACAATCGTAGGGAAGGCATCCCAACTTCAACGATTCATTTACATACCAAGCTTACTAAACTATGTACATCGCTTTCAGGATTTTAATTAAGAACTATTTGGTGCATAACGTACTTAGAATGTTTCAATCAGTAGCGAAGTCTCAGTGTCTGCGAGGCCTTCACTGCATGCCCAGAAGTAATTGCCGACATTACAACAAAGAAACAAACAAAGAAAAGTTTACTTAGTTTTCATTTGTTCTTGCTAGCCTCCTTAAAAATGCTTTAAGAAGTTCAAAAAAATACATTTTACAACAAAAGCATGGACAAAGGGCCTGTTACAAAAAGATGAATTATGGGAATGAAGTTATTGGGACAAAATGCCACGTATGCAAGTAGCACTGCCACACTGCATGCAGGCGCTGAGCCAAGCATGCAGTCGCCAATTGATGGATCAGTAGATTTGCTACCGATCAATCGTATCAGCAGACTAGCACTCAGCCCAAATCCACAGAGCGCTTCAATTGCCACTCCTCGGATATCCCATGCAGGTATCAATTGTTGGTATTTCAGCACCTTCTTATCCTCTGTCTGTTTAGCTACAGAGCCCGGTTTACTATTGGCTGTTGACAGATGGCTCGAGGCTAGAGGATCCAGCTACTTGTTAAGTACCACATCAAGAAAATACCTTTCGTGAATGGCACCAGATACATCCCATCGGACCGTTTTGGTCACCATCAATGACCAACGTGTTTGCAACCGACAAAATGTAGTGTATGAAATTAAATGCCTGAATTGCAATCAAATCTATATTGGCAGTACGATACGAAGACTTCACATCCGAAATAAGGAACATTTAACACAACTAAGTTCGTCAGTACATAGACATTTAATACATTGTCAATTGGAACAAAATAATAACGAGAGAGCAAACGTAAAAGTGATCGGACATCAGAAAATTCCCATCAATCTCCGATTTCTTGAAAGTATTATCATTCAACAAAAAAACCCCGACCATTAATTCCCACGAAGAGAGCCGTGCACTACACAATTCAATTATTTGATACCATGTACCTTCCTATACTTTTCATTATTGTATTTTGCTATGTTAATATGTCCGACCACTTACACTTTTGACAAGGTCGGTAGTGGCGAAAGCTTAAGAGAAGGAAAAAAATAGAATTTTAAGTAAAACAGCAGCAAGGCTTACTTCCTTGATTTTAAAAAAATACTTATTAACGGTCTCAATACGAGCAAAATTTACTGAAATCAGCTGATTTAAGTCTGTTCTTGAATTTCGCGAATGTTGGAGCTTTCACAATTGAATCGCTCACTGAATTCCATATTTTTTGATGACATAGAAGAAAAACAGTCCACTAAGATAGTTCGAATTAACTTCTAAGACTGGTACGATCTGACAGCTTTTACGTGATTGACCGTGAGTGATGTGAGATGAAGGGTCCGTGGTGAAGAAAGACTTGAGCGACAAGTCGAAATGATTATAATGCAGTTTATAAAAAAATACAAATCTAGCAAAATGTTCCCAAGTTCTAGTGATTTTGACTTTACAGATGTAATCTATGAGAGTAGTTATTAGGCTATACTTCATACCAGAGCGCTTGCGAACGATGCAAGTAAAGAATCTCTGAACACGCTGAATACGTGAAATGTCGCGTTTAAGGTACGGTGAAAAGATGACACTTCCATACTCCAATAGAGGACGAACAAAGACAGCAAAGGCTTTCATTAAGATATACGAGTTATGGCAAACGAAAGATTTTAGGATGCAATATGCTGTGGTATAAGCGGTTGAGCTGATGCGCTCACAGTGATAACTAAATCTGAGATCTGATGAGATCAAAAAGACTACGTCTTTCACAGTAACTGAATTGTTGAAGGATACGCTGTCAAGGTGATAGTTGACAAAGGGTGCATGTCGATCTCCAACAGTAAACAGCAAGCTTTTTTTGCAAAGAAATCTTCAATTTCCACATTTTGCACCAAATATCAAATGCGCGAAGAGTATGTTTAAGGTCTGAAGATGCCTGTGAATAGGAGCTATTACTTCTGGTAAACATAAATTTCAAGTCATCACGATAGCATATAGGATCATATATCAAAATTTATTTATTAATATTTTGATTCGCCACTTAGACAGGCTGACGTGCTGACGTACAGCTCCCGTCTGCGGCTTGCTTATCTGCTTTGTTGCGTCACACGGTTGGACGGAAGGGTCATCTTCTGAAAAAAATTGTACAACCAATCTACTTACACTTTTAGATTGCCAACTCGCAACCATTTCAGAAAATGTAAATCTTGAAATCGTTCGACGTCTTGTCTCAAAAGTAAAATTTACCGATCAAACTACTCACAAAGTTTTGCCACTTGATGTGGACATTCTCTTCAATATGTTCAACTGAGAGAAAAATTTGCAGCCATATATATGCAGTCTATATAAAGCCAGAGATAAGAGCTCCATGGTAATACCAAATTTAAGAATTTCTGTCGACGTCTTCATGAATTAAGCAATGACATATGCAAAACATTCTACTTTTTAGTGATAAGTAGTACCTAACAAAAACTACCAAGTTATTCAGAAAAATTGTACAAACTTTTGATTGATATTTTCATAAAATTCAGTTAATTTGTATCATGTTGATGTGAATTTTTACAAAATTGACCGACGTCCTGATTTACTGTAGTGATTTGAAAAATTCTATTTTTCACGAGAAATGGGGTTTACTCCGACGAGTTCTTATGATTTATGATCGTGAATAGAATATGGCGTGTGGGATAACTCAGAGTTATGTTTGAAGCGAATGCTACTGATGATCTATCAAGCATGCCATGGTCAAGCGTGTGCAGTTCTTAATCGCTTTTTCATTACTACGTGTTATTAAGCATGTATTGAAGCATGTAAAAACAGGTGTTATCTTATGGATGTGAGACAATGTTTTCAATATGCAGCGAAGAAGTGGATGTATGCATCTAGAAAATGTTCATTTTGTTGTAAATTTCCATGCTATTCATTCTGGTATTTTAAAGATTTATTACCTACAAGTCAAAATTGATTAAACGTTTGCTTTTTCAAATTCGCATTCGTTAATCAAAGCACGTTTATTAGTATTAGTATTAATTTTCCTATCCTTAGCATATTCCCACTTGGACGGAGTCACTTTTTTGATTCATTATTGAGAATTTACAGCTTCAAAGCTATTGACGAGTATAATCTTATGTGTAACATCCTTTATATCCGTAGGGTTACCCAGAGAACATACTGTATATATTTATTGGGGGAAATTCGGTTTTTGTTGCGACATATCAATGCAGATTGGGCAGTCTGAAATGTGATGGCTCTAAAAGCAGACACATAAGAATTAGTTCGTTAATAAAGAAACATAAGCGAACCTCAAGCAATTTATAATTTACTAAAGTAAAAAGATATTTGCAGTTCATAAACAAATGTATCATCAAAAATTGTTCATCCATCGAGAGGATTCGAATTCACGTAATTCAGATTCCAACCAATCCGACGTCGACTATGTGTGCGCAAAATATCGAGTGTGATACATGACACAACATAGAAGCATGTTCTTGAAGGATATGATGTGACTGATCAAAGGTTTCCAACCGTTGTCTGCCTAACCTGTTTTGCACGAGTATAGAAAAGGTTGCTTTAAATGAAGAATACAGCTATTTGACTATGCAAATCTCAAGCATTTGAGATCGATTACTCGAAGCCAAGAATCGTGCACTTCCCCGGCTTGCGATATAGGAAGGTCCTCATTCAATCATCTCTCAATCAGTAGAGCAGCCAGAAAAACGGTGTCCAATCAAGGTTTGCAGTCATTGTTTGAGCTTTATTTCAACAGGAGTCTCTCACTTATGTACAGAATCAAGTAAAAGGAAAATTTGAAGAAGTTTGCCCACAAAATTTAGAAGAGCAATTATTCAGATGCACCAAAATTCAAACTTCTGGTTTACGATTACTATCTTAACCAACAGGAAGACCTCTATTATTGACTCAATTCTCCAGAAAAAATGAAAACAAAGAGACCAAATTACAAATTATTTGCGCTTCAGATCTGAATGATATTCAAAATAACTTCAGTCTCAGTGACAACCACATCAGAACTTCATCAGGTCAAATCCGATCTGCTGCCGGGAGGAGACATGCCTTTGAAATGGGTAGTCGACAGTTTTTATATGAAAAGTCTCATCAACTTGATGATGATTTTAAAATTTAGAATATTGATTTCAGCAAAGCAATGAGGAAGCACTGCAAATCAGACTTTTGGTTCGTTGTGTGAAGTTATAGGACTCATTGTAATTCATCGCCGAGGTAGGAGTATTAGAAATGGCGAAATACTTCTCAAAATTGGAATTGATGTTGGACGAAATTTTCTCAAGCTATGTTTGACTATGCAGACTGGCGGGCCTACCAAAGGAAATGCACTTGAACAGAACTCTGCCTAAAGCGAAAGGTGTTTAAAGACAGTGATGTCAAGAAAATCTTCTTTTGGTCATCCCACACGATTTGCAGGAAAATTCCCAGAACCTTCTGACAATTTGTGCAGTCCTTGATATCAACATAGAGCTGGAGTCAATATTATTTCCTGTGATAATAGCGCGTGATTTTAAGCTTACTAATATCATACTAGGTTTGATGGGGTGTGGGTTCAACCATCCGTGCGCCTGATGTGATACTGAGAAGCAAAAAAAAGATGAAAAGGGTAATTCTCGAACATTTGGCTCATTAAGAAGAATTTCTGGAATTTCTTTCATTCTGGACTATGTTCTAACCAAGCCAAACAGTTTAGAAACTCCCTGCATCTCTCATCTTTCGATTTCCTGTGTACTGGAGAAGTTGACAACCCCCGGAATTGCATCTACTGATTGGAATAATAGCGAAGCTTAAGAGCTATTAAAAATTTGGAGTGGTTCCCAAAGCCAACTTTCCAAAATTCACGTGGATCGAGAATTATATCACGGTGGATAATTTACGGGAAATTCGGTAGAAAAGATATATACTGACTAACATCGACAAACTAGAGGATATTACGTCTGAAGTGGAAGCATGCCATTTATTGAGACTTTCGAAGCATTCGGAAAAGTTGTTGATAGCTGTTTTGGATATCGAACCCAAATGCAAGACTTTTATAAAGCGTGCATGAAGTTGAATAGGAGGAATTCGGGTTACGCCAAAAGTGGACATTGTGACCTGTCATGTCGAAAATGTTTGTGTTAGGTTTGGACGAGGGCTGGGACAAGAAGGCGTCCGAATCCGTTCATCCTGACTTTGACTCTCGCTGGAAAAAATTCAAGGTGAATAAATCGGACCTATCATTTGGATCTCACCCATTGAGGGTTGTCACTTCTTATAATGGACAGCATCTTCGACAGTTCTCTCTTTTAATACTGCATGTACATTTCTTAGTACACACTAAGTAATATTCTATCCAGATCGTCTAGCAGGAACGTGCCCCTAACAATTTTAGAACTAATATCTTTAACCTTTTGAGGTTTCGAGCGCGCAATATATTTCACACACATACTTAAATACGAATTGTTTATCAAACCGTTTGTTTTCTGCTGTAAAAACGACATCTATATTAGAATGTTAGTCTACACATTATCGCTACTATAAATACTATGTGTGAACATGCATTATATATTATAAGTGCGGTATTGTATTATGCACGTACACATACAAGTGTGCGGGTATTTGTAAACATAGCCTCCGGAAAAGATTTACATTTTCTACTTATGCACAGATCATCTAACAAGAGCAGCAGTTACAGTTTCAGTTTCTTGCATAAGTCTGAGTTAGATAACTCCATATGTCATACTACAATAATGCTATCTTCTATTCTTCGACGATGAATTCTTCTATTCTCGAATGATATGTCATTTTGTGTAATCACAGCTTGATTTGTAGATGATATGCCACGTAAAGTGCACCCTATAGGCAGTTTGAATTGAGTATTCCAACTTTTAACGGAAGCAGAGCTATCAGATTAATCGTCTCATCAAGACGAGTCAATTAGTATATAATTTAATGGGTCTGTTGAAGAATATGTGAAGGATCATACTCACTATATGTTCATAAATCATAAGGACGCGTCGGAGTAAACCCCATTTCTCGTGAAAAATAGAATTTTTCAAATCACTACAGTAAATCAGGACGTCGGTCAATTTTGTAAAAGTTCACATCAACATGATACAAATTAACTGAATTTTATGAAAATATCAATCAAAAGTTTGTACAATTTTTCTGAATAACTTGGTAGTTTTTGTTAGGTACTACTTATCACTAAAAAGTAGAATGTTTTGCATATGTCATTGCTTAATTCATGAAGACGTCGACAGAAATTCTTAAATTTGGTATTACCATGGAGCTCTTATCTCTGGCTTTATATAGACTGCATATATATGGCTGCAAATTTTTCTCTCAGTTGAATATATTGAAGAGAATGTCCACATCAAGTGGCAAAACTTTGTGAGTAGTTTGATCGGTAAATTTTACTTTTGAGACAAGACGTCGAACGATTTCAAGATTTACATTTTCTGAAATGGTTGCGAGTTGGCAATCTAAAAGTGTAAGTAGATTGGTTGTACAATTTTTTTCAGAAGATGACCCTTCCGTCCAACCGTGTGACGCAACAAAGCAGATAAGCAAGCCGCAGACGGGAGCTGTACGTCAGCACGTCAGCCTGTCTAAGTGGCGAATCAAAATATTAATTAATAAATTTTGATATATGATCCTATATGCTATCGTGATGACTTGAAATTTATGTTTACCAGAAGTAATAGCTCCTATTCACAGGCATCTTCAGACCTTAAACATACTCTTCGCGCATTTGATATTTGGTGCAAAATGTGGCAACTGAAGATTTCTTTGCAAAAAAGCTTGCTGTTTACTGTTGGAGATCGACATTCACCCTCCGTCAACTATCACCTTGACAGCGTATCCTTGAACAATTCAGTAACTGTGAAAGACGTAGGCTTTTTGATCTCATCAGATCTCAGATTTAGTTATCACTGTGAGCGCATCAGCTCAACCGCTTATGCCAGAGCATATTGCATCCTACGAGTAAAATCTTTCGTTTGTCACAACTCCCGTACAATAATGAAAGCCTTTGCTGTCTTTGTTCGTCCTCTATTGGAGTATGGAAGTGTCATCTTTTCACTCTACCTCAAAAACGACATTTCACGTATTCAGCGTGTTCAGAGATTCTTTATTTGCATTCCTTGTAAACGATCTGGTATTTAATTATAGCCTAATAACTACTCTCATAGATTACAATTGTTAAAGTTAAAATCACTAGAACTTGGGCGCATTTTGTTAGATTTGCATTTCTTGTATGAACTGTCTTAAGTATGCCGCTTTCTTCGTGATAATGATACCTGCTGCTGTATATATTCGGATTATATCGCTACCTGCTTGGACGTATGTACTTGCTTGTGTGATTTCGACATTCGCCTCTCGGACTACAGCGCTTATGATTTATATTTACAACGCTATAAGTAGTATATAGTGTGACATCCGGCGCGACGCTTCGCTTCGCTTGCGCCGGATGTCACACTTTTGCGGGGTTTTTCAAAAATTTCCAAAAAATCAAAATTTCAAAAATTTAGGTAGACTTCAAATTTCACGTGGGCGAAGGCCGAAGGCCGAAAATTTAGGTAGTGGCAAATTTTCAAAAAAATCAAAATTTCAAAAATTTAGGCGGTCTCAGAATATCACGTAATCGAAAATTTAGGCGGTCTCAAAATATCACGTAATCGAAAATTTAGGCGGTCTCAAAATATCACGTAATCGAAAATTTAGGCGGTCTTAAAATATCACGTAATCGAAAATTTAAGTTGTCTCAAAATATCACGTAGCCGAAGGTCGAAAATTTGGGCAGATGAAAATTTCGGTAGCCCAAAAAATATCACGTAGACTTAATATACCAGAAGATTGTATTCAAAATATTTCTTTAAAAATGGAAACCTCAACGGGGACGAAAATGGAAGAAGCCTCAGAAATGGAAGGAACTTCGACGGGGACGAAAATGGAAGGAATAAAAGTGGAAGAAACCGCAAGAATATATCCTTCGTTATCATATGAAATGAATAAAGAAAAACATAAAGATAGAGTTAGGTATATGAAAGATAAGGAATCTCAATTATTGTTAAGATTAGAGCATTATAAAAAATTAAGAAAGAGATGGTCTAATGTTAAGAATGTAACACAAGGAATTGGCACATTCTTAACAATAAGTTTAGGTGCTTTAACAATTGTTATATCTTCAGATGTTTTAGTAATTCCAGTAGTTGCTACAGCTTTAACAGGTACCGGTGTTTTTGCAACTTCACTTGTTACAATGTTAGATAATTCTTTAATAACTAAGAAACGAAAATCATTAAAAACTAAGCATTTGCATATTAAAGAAGTCTATGACAAATTGCATTACTACTTTCAAAGAGTATGTGATGATAATGTTATTACGTTAGATGAGACTGAAAAATTTGATCAAATAGCTAATGAAGTAAATCAAATATCATTTCATTCAAAGACCGAAAAAATTGATGATAAGAATAAACAGGATGGTAAAACTTTTAGTGATGGTAAAATTTATAATGAAGAAAATGATAAAAATTTTTTAGAAGAGCTAAAAACTTTAAGCGAAAATTTAAGCAAAACTTTATTAAACAAAACTTAAAACGAGAAAACTTTAAGCGAAAAGATGCTAGACAACAAAGCAATAAAAAAATAATTTGTTCAGTAAAATGTTTTTGTTGTATTCCAATGTTACCACAAAATTCAAATATTATATTTTAAAAATGGATAAAATTGAAGCTGATAATCAAAAAAGAATTAAACAATTAGAAGAGTTAATACAAAACAAAAAATATTATGAAAGAAAATCATCTTCAACATAGAATGATAAAAGCTGGTATTCAATCTGATATGTTTAAAAAATGCAGCAAACCGAGCAAGTAAAAACTGATTTTGAAAAAACTATGGAACCATTTAAAACTCTTGAAAAAGAATTTAATGAAAAACAAATTAATTTAATTGATCCAGAACACAAAACTATATTAGATGACTATGGATTACTAGAATCAAACATTAATAAGAAATTACCAAAATCTATGCAATTTGAACATTCTATTTCATTTATAGATGGAAAAACAATACCTAGATTTTATCTCGGACAAAAAGAAATATTTCCACAACCTTTTCGAGGTTTACTTTTTTCACCAGATAAATATCCTTTTAGTCTAGATAGAAATTTTGTTGATCTTTTAAGAGGAGCAGATTTAAAAAATTATGCTGTAAAAGATCTCACAAAATATAAAGCTATGTTAGATAGGGTTGGTGCAGTAAAATCTCTTAACCGTTATAAACAATTAGAAAATTTATTATCAACGGGAGTTAAAGTAGGAAAAGGTTTTAAAACAGAAACAACTGTATTTTTACCAGATGATCCACAAGAATTACTAAATAGATTAAATATTTTAATATCTGCAATAAAAGAAGGACATAATTCTAGTTTCAATGAAATTCATGCTATATTGAAGAGACTGTTAGAAAAGAAGATTCTAAATGAAGAGGATTATAAAAGTGTAGCTGAAATATGTTGTTGTTTTTAATTCTTTATAAAAAAATATTTCATAAAAAATATTTATTCAAAATTTTAACTAAAAAATGTGTTTAGCAGATTTAGACAAAATTAATTATCATTTAGATAATCTAACAGAGATTTTGGGTTCATCAAAATTTAGTACGACGTTAAAAATTATAACAACCACTTCATCACACACTTGTAATTTAGAACCCATGCTGCATTTGGAACAAAATAAAAATTATCAAATTGCATTGACTAGTTTCTCCACATTTAACACTATTCAAAACGTTATCAAAGATGTGAATGACCAATTTAGATATTCTACTGATAAAGGTAAAACATGGAAAATACTAACTTTTCTTCCTGGTTCTTACGAAGTTGAATCAATATCAAATGAAATTAAGAGACATTTAGGTATACCATTTAAAGATAAGAAACAATTACATTTTGCAGTTGAACCGGCAGTTAATAAATTTTCTCTTACTTTAGACGAAAATCATCAAGTTGATTTTAATCATGATAGATCATTGTCAAAACTATTAGGATTTAATAAACAAACCTATAGTCAAGGTTATCATTTAGGTGAGAAGATTCCAAAAATAACTGAAATAAATTCAATTGTTGTACATTGTGACATTATTGAAGGAGGATATATAAATGGTAAATTGTCAAATTTAATATTCAGTTTTCCAGCTTTTACTGTACCCATTGGTTATAGATTAAATGTATTTCCACAAACATTAATATATTTTCCTATTACAAGAAAAACTATTAACAAGATTAACATTAGAATCACTGATGAGAAAGGACAAGAAATAAATTTTGGAGGTGAAGAGATTATGATAGATCTTTTGGTTCGGGAGGCATAAACTCCCACGCGAAGCCAGAGAAGTTTAATTTTCTTCCTCTTCTTTTAAAATAAAAATAAATTTTTTTTATTAAAAATGAGTGAACTACCCCCATTAAATAAAAAAAAAACTTAAATTTAATCATCATCCAAATTTATCTAATAAAGTTTTGTCAGTTATTTGTGGAAGATCAGGATGTGGAAAAACATATCTATTATTTAAAATTTTAACGACTCCAAATTTTTTGGATTATAACAATCTTATAATTTATACAACAACAGCAGAACAACCCGTCTATCAATTTTTAAAATATGGATTTGAAAATAATCTTAAAAAACAGCAATTGCTTCATTATTCAAAGAATATGAAAATTATGAATATGAAGAAGAAATAAGTTCGTGGTGTGAAGAAGCAGCATAAAATAATCAGTTAGTGGAATCCAATAAAAATAAGCATATAAAAACACAATTAATAGATGATAGTGGTAATATGCAAGATCCTAGTAAACTAGATAAAACAATGAAACATTGTGTAATTTTTGATGATTGTGTTAATGATAGAAATCAGTCAGTTCAGAGAAATTATTTCACAAGAGGTAGACATAATAACTGTAGTGTTTTTTATTTAACACAAAGTATGTATTCATTAGACGGAAGTGTTATTAGAAAGAATGCAAATATATTTATACTATTTGAAATAAATGCAAGAAACTTATGTGATTTGTTAAGAGATTTATGTGTAAGAAATAAAGATGAATTTAAACAATCGTGTAACAATGCTTGGTCAAAAGATTATGGCTTCATTACAATTAATATTGATAAAAAAATTCATGATAGAGTTATCGAACAATTGTTCTCTGACTAAGCTTCGCCCCGACTGAAAGTCGATAGAAAATATTTTCGCGGAGTGATCGAATAATTTTTTCTTATAAATTTTTTGTTCAGAAAAATAAAAAAAAATATGTTGAATGCTTACAAGATAGAACATGTACCAGTTTTAAAAGATTATCGACATCCTACAAATCCTGTAAATTCGAAGAAAGAAGTTAGATTTTATTATCATCATAAATACGTAGCGCTCGTTACAGATTATAAAACACAACATGGTATTAAACCGTGTGCTAAAACAAAAGACTTTCCACTTTGTTTAAGAAGTTTCCGAGTATTTTTGGCATACAATAATTTATGGTGGTTGCTTAAGAAAGAACATTTAACAACACATAAATTAGTAACATTACATCAATTACATATTCCTGTGTATATGTAAAAATACATTTTTTATTTTAAAAAATATGAATCGTGAAATGTCTCTCGGACAAACGTCTAGGATTGATGAATTAATCAAGAAACAAACTGCTGAGTTTGATGCACAAATTAAACATAGTAAACGTATTAAAAAACAGAAACGTACTAGGCGTAGTATTAGACGTAATATTAAAAAACAGAAAAGTGGAACAAAAGAAATATTAGAAACTCCTATTACTGATATCTTTTTTGATGATAGAATTAAGGATAAACTTGGTGATGATTTATGTAATTTATTTAATCCAAATGAAAGTAAATATGAAAATGTATCTTTTATTAATGTAGTAAATGATATGCGGAAACTTTTAGCAAATGGTAAAATTATTAATTTACTTGGAAAAGTTGTTAAAGATCAGGAAAATATAATTCAAAATTTTTACGTAACCTTCTATAAGAAAAATTCATTTGAAACATGGTTTTCTAATCTGGAAGAGAAATCCGATGCTAACGAATGGATTTTTACAGGTAATATTAAATATGAAGATTTTGGAATGAAGCTAGTACAAAGATCACATAGAGGTGCAGGTATTCATATGAAATATAGAATCAAAGAATATTTCGGTGAATATTGTTATATTCCTTCTGAAGATTTTTGTTTTATTAAATGTTATAATGTTTTACGAGGTTTTAATGAAGAACAAGGAGAAATGATGAAAGAAATGTTTAATAATTTTTATATAAAGAGAAAGCCACATCTAGAACAGGAGTAATGTCAAACTGCAAATTTTCTCAATTCAATAAATATTTTGGAGAATGTGTTCAATATTATAGTCCTGCCAATCGTCATTTAAATCCTAGAGGAATTGAAACGTTTCATAATTATGCTTATTACAATTATTTTCACTAAGCTTCAACAATTGGACGCTATTGTTTAATTAATAAATCTCATAAATTAAAAGCTATTAGAGAAATTGAAAATAATTTCAAACCCATAAATAAAACAGTTACTGATGAAAATCTAACAACGCGTCCATATAAAATCATAACAAAGAAAAAAATTGACTATAGTTCAACATATATTTGGGATCTCGAAACTTTTCCTGATCCTAACTGTTCAACAGCTCATCCTATTCCTTATGCTGTAGGAGCTATTAATTTTAATAAATTTATATGTTGCTTACCGAAACAAAGATTGAAAGAATTAGAAACACGTTTGTTAAGTGATATGATTAAAATTAAGCGATCAAAAGATGAAGATGAAATTAAAAAACTTAATAAACAAATTAATGAGTATAATAATTTAACTGAATTAGAATTTAATAAACTTCAAAATTGTGTGAAAATATTTACGAGAACTAAGGATGATGAATGTCCGATCGGAGGAAACCCAGAGGACGCATGTCCGATCGAGGGAAACCCAGAGGACGCATGTCCGATCGGGGGAAACCCAGAGGACGCATGTCCGATCCATCAATTTTTTAAAACTCTTGGAAAATTTAATTATTCGAAAGTAACTTTAATAGCCCACAATTCATCAGGTTTTGATTCCTATTTTCCGATAAAAGCTAATTTTAAATTATCTAAACCGCCTCTTAAAACTTCAAGAGGAATATTAACTGCTTCATTACAAAATCCTTATACAACTGAATGTGTTAGTAGATATATTCAAAAATCTTTTAGATTTAAAAACAACATGAAAAGAAATTCACCTTCAGGTAAATTAGTACTTCAAACTATTATAATGAAATGTAGTTATCAACATGTAAAGACAAGTCTTTCTAAATAGTGTGAGAATTTTAAAATTCCTACCAATGTGTGTAAATTAAATTATGAAATTG
The DNA here is from genome assembly GCA_907163375.1 of Prostheceraeus crozeri. NCBI lineage: Eukaryota > Metazoa > Platyhelminthes > Polycladida > Euryleptidae > Prostheceraeus > Prostheceraeus crozeri. The sequence goes on from CAJQUW010012682.1 coordinate 84,696, forward strand.
GAGACATAACACATGAAAATTATAAAGAAAAAGAAAATGAATGGAGACCATATTTAGTTAAAGATATTCTTTCTTTAGCTTTTTGTATCCACAAATATAATAATGTTATGCGAGATTTAGTTGGTGAAGATACAACTACTAATTTGACATCCTCCGCTTTAACATTTAACGGTTGGATGAAAAGCGTACAAAATGACAATATAAATATTCACTCTCATACAGATTTATGGGCCAGAAATTATATTAGATAATTTTTTAAAGGTGGAAGAGTTTTAGCAAATATAAGAAAATACATATCGCTATTTTGTAGCATCTTGTTCCCAATATTAAAACAGTATTAACCTGGAAGTAATTCAATAGATTCAATGAAACAGTATCGAGATTTAGGAGATAAAACTGAAATTTGTAAGAAAATTTCAAATCAACTACTTGAACAAAAAATGAATTTCTAATGGCTTTTATCCATCTTTATATCCATCAGCTATGTATGATGAAAATTCAGAATACCCTAAAGCTGAATCCGCTAAAAATTTAGACAAGAAGAAGAACGAGAAATAGTATATAAATTTAATACTCAAACACTTAGACCTAAAACTGGAATATTCTCTGTTGTGTTTCAATATCCCAATGATATGTTTTTTCAACCAGTTCCTATAAAAGATAAAGTTAAAAATCAAAATAATAATTCTCATGTAAAAGTAATCAGGTTTAGAAATGGTATATGTTATGATGTATTAACTTCTGTAGACATACAAGAAATTGTTAGATGTGGTGGAAAAATCTTACATATTACTGATGGTATAATTTATGAAAAAAATTATCAAGTTTCACCATTTCGAAATTATATTGAAAAACTTTTTAATTTGAGAAAAAGATATAAAACAGAAGGAAATACTGTAGGCGATGAGTTAATTAAATTATTGATGAATTCACTATATGGAAAAACCGACAAAAAGACCACTAAATATTATTTATGGAATGAGAATACATTGAGAAAAAATTTCACTCAAGAAGTAAAAGATTATGAAAAATTAAATGATGAACAATATTTAGCGAAAGTAGAAATGAAAGATGATGAATTTCTTAAAACTAATATTGTAAAAGATGGGAAGACGTCATTCATGCCATCACACTTAGGTTCTTTTATTCTTTCTCACTCTAGAAGAATCATGAAAAACTTTATTTTAGAAATTAATGGTTTCAACGAAAAATACATTCATTATACAGATTCAGTAACAGCTGACACGCCTGTAATATTGAGAAAGAATAATTTATTATTTATTTCTAGAATAGATAGTATTGTAAACAACAATAAAATTAATCCGTTTGAAATTAATGGTGATATGAAAGAAATTTCATTTGTTGATAATTTAGAAATTTATACTCATAATGGATGGAGTAAAGTAAAAAAAATTATTAGACATCTTACAAATAAACGTATTTCTCGAATAAGAACAAAAATGGGAATAGTAGATGTTACTGAAGATCATTCATTGTTAGATGAAATAGGTAATGAAATAAAGCCACAAGAATTAAATATAGGAACAAATTTACTACATAATAAATTATTTTTACACGACAATACAATCACATTGAAACAAATTGTAAGTGATATTTATGTTAATGATCCACCTAATTTAAGATGTAAGCAAGCATTTATAGAAGGGTTCTTTTTAGGAGATGGCTCTGCTGGAATCTATAATTAGGAATCAGGAGACAGATATTGTTGTACTTTACATAACCAAGATCTTAACCTCTTAATTAAATTAAAAACATATATTAATGAAGTCTATAACAATGATTGTAAAATATATGATACGATGAGATCATCTAGGGTATACAAACTTAATTTTCAAAATCCGAAACAATATGCCACATACTTTAGTGAAAATTATTATAATCAGTTTAAAGAAAAACGTGTTCCTTGGTATGTTCTAAATGCTGAATATAATATTAGATATTGGTTCTTTGTTGGATTTTATGCAGCAGATGGGAGCAAGAAATCTTTTTTTTACAAGTAAATATGCAACTATTCGTTTCACACAGAAAAATAAAGAAACCTTTAGTGGTTTATACAATTTGGCATCATCTCTAGGTATTAATTTGGTAGTAAGCGAAAGACAAGATAAATCATTATGCTTTAGTACGTGTCAAGTTAAAAATAATATTACCAAAGATGTCACCACTGTAAGATACTTAAATAATAAAAAACAATATGTTTATGATATTGAAACAGAAGATGGGGCATTTCATTGCGGTTTTCCATTAATTGTAAAAAACACTGATTCAATCTACATTTCTAATGAACTCTTCAATAAATTAGATGCTGCTGGATATGTTGGGGGAGAATTGTGTCAAGGAAAAAATGATTATGGAAATGGTGGAATTATTTTTGCAATGTTTATTGCTCCTAAATATAAAATATTGTATTATTGTAGATGAACAAGGGAGACTTAGTGAAAAGAAAACATTCAAATGATATTCACAAGATAAAGTAAAAGTAGAAGATTTTCTAAAATTATATTCGGGTAAAACATTATCGACTACAGTTAATAAACCATGGAAAAGATCTTTAGAAACTGGAATTAGTATTCCTGATAAAAATAATAATAATACTGAAGAAAAAAAATTTTCTGGTCAAAAAATATTCTTAAACTTCAAGCATCTGATGAAAATGAAATTATGTTACCTTATAACGGAGAAGATATTCAAGCTGAAATATTTCAAACAATCGTCAGTGAGAGTAATTTAAGTGATGATGATGACACGTGGAAATAATAATTTTTTTACTACATCTAAAATTTATGTCTAGAAAATTTATATCTAAAAATATAATTAATTAATTATAGCGCTCACACCGCTTATTATTGTTTTTAATCTTCAATTGTTTGTTTTGCGTCAGCTAATGTAGATTTGGCATCAGATATTATTGGTGTTGTTTTTTTCAAGGCATTTCTTTCATCATCAATTCCAGATTTTAAACATTTTAATGTATCATTATTTGTTGATCTGTTAGGTATTGCTATACCAAATGTTGTAATTGTTGAATATTTGACATAGATTGAATATTTTGAATAGGTTGCATATTTTGTTGAGATTGTTCTATAAGTTGGCGGCCCTATTGTATCGACGTTGTTCGATGATGTTGTTGATTGTTCAATAATTTGTTCGTCCCGTTCTTCTGATAAGGTTCTATTTAAAGAAAATATTACTGTCTGCCGTTGTTCAATTAAGTTTAATATTTTCTTATCAATTGTGTAATTGATGTGCGAGTCTCCGATATATTCAAAAATTCTTCTCATATCCAAGTGTAAGAATATTTTACTTCGTGCTTGCAGATGTATGATTTCCCTTGTTAACTTCTGAATTATTCTCCGCTTTGTCTCCAATCGAACAGATCTTTCAGTAGATCCAACCATTGTGACGATAAAATTTAAACTAAGATTGTAATGCGTCACGTTTTATGAATTGTGTGTGTGTTTAAATAGTAATTGAAAATTATTAATGGTGATCTAAGCAAAGCGGCATTGTAGGTGAATGAAGTTTGCTTGACAACATACGGGTATGACATGACGGGTATGATTAAATGTACTTGAATGACAATGGGGAAATTGCACCGCATTGTAAATCATTTCATCGACCAAAATGCAAACCACATCCGGAACCAAAACTAGAAAAGTTTTGGTTTTGGCTCGACAGTCGGTCTCGATTGTCGATATTGCGATATTGTATTGAATGATCGCTATAACAACAGAATATTCCCTCAAAGCAGAGAATTAATTAATAGATTGCTTTTACGTTATTAACGCTATGTTATGAATGTACAACCCGTATGATCGCCTCAAACAATCATCCGTTTTGAGAAATGTGGTAACAGATGTTGCTATTGTCTTAATACAGATAAAACAAACAATATCCTCTTAATGGGAGTTCATAAAAATAAAATGGAACATTGTTAAACAAGACATTTTATTCCATTTAAAATGAGCAGCATAAATGATTTCTTAAAACAATACGGCAAACAAACCACGACAAATTTCGATCTAAAGAAAATTGCTAATCAATTGGGAATAAAGCGTTTTCACATATTGATGAGAGACGAAATACAATTGATCAAAAATAAGCCAACAGGAACCTTCAGTTCCCGGAAAAAAGTTCCAATTGTAAATTTCATAACAAATCTTCACACGTCAGATCAAAAAGGAGTACATTGGTCAGCAGGACAAGGAAATATAAACGGTTCTAATTATTATTTCGACGGCCCAGAGGCTGAGAACTATTGGTTCGCTCTCATGGACTTCCCCCTACAAATGAAGTCAAAGAATTACTTGGCAATGGAACTTATAATACATTTCAAATTCAAAATCCAGGAACTACTTATTGCGGTCAATTATGTCTTTATGTTTTATTTAAATTACAAAACGGAGTACCATTTCTTGATATTATGTTAGAATTGAATAATAATAATGATAATGATGATCAAAAATCGCTTCGTTGTAATTCATTTTGATAAAATCGGCCTCTGATATCTTCATCATCTAAATCTTTGATTTCGTAAGTAATCGGATAAGTTTGGCATATTTTACAAACTTCAAATATCTCTTTAGTCCAATAGCCAACAAAGCCTTTTTCAAATTTATTCTTATACTTAAATATTCTAACTCTATCTCCAATCTTAAATTTCGGCTTAAGTTTCTGCAAATTCGGATTACTCTCATTCGAATAATTATTTTCGAATATTTTCTTTCGTATCAAACCAGGCTCATCAGAAGCTTTCTTTGGAGTTTCTTCAATACCTGTATGAACTTTATTATTGTACTGCTCTACAAGTCCTGGTAGTGTCTTCAACCATTTCTGACTTCCCTGATCTGTAAATTTCTTAAAAATTTTATTTTTCAATGATCTATTGAATCGCTCTATTACTACAGCCTTTCCTGCATTTTTAGTTGAATAAACAGTTTCAAATAGTAGCTGAATATTTCGGTTATAAAATTCCGATCCTTAATCAACAAACAATTTTTTGGCTTTCTGTTAGTTTCTTTGAAGATTTCTTCAAACGCATATTTAACTGGCAGACCACTTTTGTTTTTTAAAGGCTTCACCCAAGCGTATCGTGTATATAAATCTATAACGGTCAATGCGTATTTATAATCTTTTTCATTCGGCATATGAATAAGATCAGCACTCCAAATATCATCTTTATTAAATACTTTCACTTTCAATAAATATTTAGGCCTTCTATATTCTTAATGAATTTAGGTAGGTTTCATTTGCTGACGGATCAATACCCTGACCGAACAATATTTTAGCTTGTAAAGCTTTCTTAACAAACATTCTTTCAATTCTTTCTCTAAATGTAGGATTTTGAATACTATCTAATTCTTGAATCATCTTCTTATCAGCTACATGTCGATAACTTAGGTCATGATTTCGATAAGCTAAATCATGCCTGTAAGCTGCGGCATCTACTCTATTTATTGGTTCTTCACCTGGTTTCGGATTATTATTCTCATCTAGTCTGATATCTAATCGAGTTCCTGGACCGGTATATGAACGACCAGGAAGATGTTTTTCTTTCGAATATTTACTCCAAATAAATCCAGGAAAGTTTTCTAATGTTTTTTGTATGTCACCTCCGCTGTGCAGCCGACCGGTGTGCGGACAATTTGAGGTTTTATGTACTTTTAAGAGATAATCCATTAGATCTAGATTTGAAATTTTTAATGTAATTAAATTTTCGGAATTTGTAGAATTCATTTTAAAAGATACAATAAATGTTTTACCTAATCGGACCAAAGGTCCTCAGGTTACTAACCTTGTTCAGAGGCTTTAGCCGATCAGACCAAAGGTCCTGAGGTTATTACCGAATCATACTAGGACTTAGATATATTCCAGAACCATCTTTAGTTTCTTTAATTTCAATTAAATCATCAACATTGTAAAGAATATTTTTAAGAACTCGTTTTCCTTCATCAACTAAATTTAATTTACTAATAAAATTATCTACTATTCCTTCACCCCTAGCAACTTTCTCTAACTCTCTATTATGACGTTTTTGTTCTTCTAATGCTGCCTTCTCTGATTTATTTTTATTTACTGCTTGGACAATACCAGCTGTCCCACCTGCAACACTTCCTGCTGCTGCGGTGCCTCCTATTATTAGTGGAATCAATGGGAGAGTCCCGCCATTCTTTTCTTCTTGTAATTGAATATTCTCTATCATTGGTTTACTTATGTAATATTTCCTTTTGTCAATCGTAATAGTTTTAGGTGTATTTTTGTCAACAATATTACGTAATTTTAATTCAACAGTTTTATTATTATTACTTTTCGCTTCCGACATTTTTAATAAAAACATTTTAAGTTAGGAAAAATTTTAATTAATCTATAGACCTTTGTTCAGAGGCTTCAGCCGATCAGACCAAAGGTCCTCAGGTTACTAACCTATCCTAGCCATCTTTCCATTAAGAATTTCAAAAGAATATTTTACATCTTCTAGCAATAAACCATAAGCCATCAATGAAGTTGTGGAATCTTTTTTTTCAATATAAATTGTTACATCACAACCAGTCTTGATAATATCTTCAGATTGTGCACTTAAATCGAAATGGATCTTAATGGATCAATTGGATATCGGATTTGATTTAAAGCAACTTGTAAACTTCGAATTGTATTAATATGAAAAAGATTATTGTTCTTATCAAAACTTGGAGAATTATTTCTTTGGAATGTTAGTAATAAATATCTTGGAGTATTCGAAGTTCTAGTAAAATGCCAGTTAAATCTTTGTTCGGAAAAAGTTACTGAACTAGCAGTACGCTTTAGAAAATTTACTGGAATTGGTTTGTTAGTATTTAATCTTTTTGCAATAGCTGTTTCAACCTCTAAACTAGGAGTAATAATCCACCATTCAAGTCTATCAATTTTTAAATATGCTTTTTTCCAGTCTTACCAAAAAAGATTAATTCATTATTTGCTGTCCGATGAATTATTAACTTAAATTTTAATTGATATGATATTTTATCATAATCTAAATATCCGAATAATGGAGACAATGACCAATTAACTGTCTGCTTACTTTTCTTGTTAAATTCACGTCTTTCTTTATATGCACTATTGTTTGTTTTATTTAAATGATTTGCAATATTTTCTACATCTTTCGCAATTCCTGCGACATCTGTTCCAGCGTGAGTTAAATCATCAACAATTAACAATAAAACGCATTTGTGTAAATAATCTTGGAAAAAAAATTCTCTAATGCAATATTATCGCTATCTGGTAATGGTGTTGTAAAATTGGCATCACTATATAAAAAATATTCACAGTGTAAAAAGGAATCAGGTAAATATAAATAACTCTGCTGATTATCAACTTCAAAAATTAAATCACCTACTTGAAGATCCGGGATTCATAGCAATTCTTATATAGTCATTCTTTTTTTGATTATAACTGACGAACGGAGGATCGTCTAATCTAAATTTATTTTCGATAAGAGAAGACATTTTCATAAAAAATAATTTGACTTTTTTTTCTTACACACAGAAAAAATTTTACTACAATATAATTTTAGAATTTTGCTAGACAATTACCTCTTATTTCTTCAATTGAACGAACCGTAGGTTCTATGGCTACGCCTGATTTCTTCTCCTGTTTACTATCAGACCCCATAGCTATGTTAGCAATTTTGTTTTTTTTTCCTCTGAAAGTTTTTTTATTTTGTTTAGTTCTTCAGAATCATTCTTAAGTTTACGAATAGCTTCTAGTTGTTTTAATTCGTTTTGTGACTTAACAGCATTTGATATGGCACTAGCTGTACTACCTATAGCAGCTGCTCCTTTAGCAGCAGATGTAATCAAATCTTTATTATTTTTAATTAAGTTAACGATACTTCCTATGCCAGAAAAGATGCCAGCTCCGCTGTTTACACTAGCTCCGCGGTTTACACCATCTCCATCTTTTTGAACTGTTTCTACATTGTTATAATGGTAAACAGATTTCATAGATGGTTCATGAGCAATTTTTTTATTTGAAGCAAAATGTTTAAGATTGTGTTTATAAATTATAGGCATTTTTTAGGAATAAATTTGACTTTTGGGAAAAATATTTACGATTGGTTAGTAACCTGAGGACCTTTGGTCCGATCAAGATTTACGTGTGTGAATGTCCAACAACTTCGTGATAACTTTATTAATTTTCCGTTGCACTTTATCTATTGCGTCAAGCAGCGTGTGATGTATTTTAATTTCTTTTCTATTAACTTGCATTTTCTCCTGATTCATCTTCAACGCCGTTTTAAGAGCATTCAATTTAACTTTACGAACATCTAACTGTTTTTTAACAGCATCTAACTGTTTTTTATTTCCTTTAGAGTTTTCATGTAAATTTTTCTTTAATTCATTTTCTAAATTGATTTTAAGAGTTTTCATTTTATCAACTTTTTCATTAAGTGAGTTTACTTCATTGATTATTCTATTCTTCTTTTTCATTTGTTGAGTAATTTTAGAACTTAATTCATCAACACTTTTTGGAATGTAGTTTGTAACTGCTTTAAATTCTTAAAAATTTTTTATGAAGTTTACCTATTTCATCTTCTAATTGTTCTTTCAATAATTTTATCTGATGTTTTAAATGACTGCAGATTTTAAATTTATAGAAAGTAATATTAAAATTTTTGATTGTTCTGAAATCTTTTTAAAATGTTTTGCTATATCTGCTTCTAGCTCTCTATCCTTTTTATCAAGTTTTAATAATTTTTCGTTTAATGATTTGTCATTAAGTTTTAGCAACTTTAATTCATTCATCAGTGGAACCAAAACATCGTTTATATATTTTTCTTTTAAGTCATTGATTTGTGTATCAACATATTGTTTATTTGTTAACTCTGTATTTTGTTGCGGAAGAATAGAAAGATGCAATGGACCAGATAAAACGTCTCCAGTTTTCATAATATAATTTTCTATTTCTATTTCTGATTCACGATTATTCGGGATATATGCACCTCCACCAACATTTGGTAACATAATTTTTTTAACAATAAAAGATATATATGTCATGAAAATAAAAATTGTTTTCTCATGAAAATAAAAAATAAATTTTTCACGGATCAACAAAGACAATGAATAGACATCAGATCACTCAGTCAATTAGCCACATCACGAGAACAATTGTCAAGTGCGATTGTCAGTTATGTTGATGAGTAAGAGGAAAAAGAGATCTCATCACGAACAATTCCAATTCCTTGTGTTACATTCTTAACATTAGACCATCTATTTCTTAATTTTTTATAATGCTCTAATCTTAACAATAATTGAGATTCCTTATCTTTCATATACCTAACTCTATCTTTATGTTTTTCTTTATTCATTTCATATGATAACGAAGGATATATTCTTGCGGTTTCTTCCACTTTTATTCCTTCCATTTTCGTCCCCGTCGAAGTTCCTTCCATTTCTGAGGCTTCTTCCACTTTCGTCCCCGTTGAGGTTTCCATTTTTAAAGAAATATTTTGAATACAATCTTCTGGTATATTAAGTCTACGTGATATTTTTTGGGCTACCGAAATTTTCATCTGCCCAAATTTTCGACCTTCGGCTACGTGATATTTTGAGACAACTTAAATTTTCGATTACGTGATATTTTAAGACCGCCTAAATTTTCGATTACGTGATATTTTGAGACCGCCTAAATTTTCGATTACGTGATATTCTGAGACCGCCTAAATTTTTGAAATTTTGATTTTTTTGAAAATTTGCCACTACCTTAATTTTCGGCCTTCGGCCTTCGCCCACGTGAAATTTGAAGTCTACCTAAATTTTTGAAATTTTGATTTTTTTGAAAATTTGTCACTACCTAAATTTTCGGCCTTCGGCCTTCGCCCACGTGAAATTTGAAGTCTACCTAAATTTTTGAAATTTCGATTTTTTGAAAATTTTTGAAAAACCCCGCAAAAGTGTGTCATCCGGCGCAAGCGAAGCGAAGCGAAGCGTCGCGCCGGATGTCACACTATATACTACTGCTATATACGGTCATATTTACAGGACTGTTCCTTCCAGTTTGCAACCTTCCTCAGTCGTCAGTGCATAGTCATCGTCTCTCGCAGACATGCTTTTGTTGGCAGGTATTAGCATATTTCCATTTCCGGACACTCATATTTGCAAATGTGAACTCAACTCTGACTACTGTGATTTGATTGCCCATCGTCTAGCCAAAAAGGCATTGTATCCTCAACATCCACTACATATAATCTATGACAAAACTTCTTCGAGATACTGACTTCGCTATGGCACTTTTCATCATGAAATCAAAACTCTGACCCAACGTTTCAAGTTATCCTTAATAAAGTTAACTTCAGCTCACTTGTGTTCTGTCACTCTCTTTACATACTCGCCACGGCTGAATCTTGTGTGAAATGCAATAAAACCATTATTATTATACACTCAGGTCTACTATATTCATGCAGAGGTTAATTTTGGTTGATGACTAGGAATATTAGTTTAAAAATACTCATATGGCTTTGTGAATGAGTAAATATGCTTTGGCTCGACATAATTTTAAATTAATATTTTGAGAATCCAACTACGGTGATCGTAAGTAAAAATATAGGCTACATGTATACAGAAAATGAATTTCAAATTTTGATTGAAAAACATTGTAGGCTTTTATATATGTAGATAGTCAAGGGGAATGGGATATGCAATTTGGATAAACAAACTTTAACTCTGTCCAAAAGTAGCACATGCCACAGCGACAATTACCGCCTGTGACTGCACACCAAAGGAACCAAGGCTACACCGGCTGCAGAAATTGACTGTTAGTGCGAACATGGAAGGACATTCATCAATCGAATGATCCACACTAACTTTTCAAATTGAATTTTCCGTTTCTCTCCTTCTTAGTAGGTCCATTCGCAAAAGACTTTTTACCATTATTATTTTAGCAAGCCCCTGTTTGAGGTATTTTCAATTCTTAGAATCATACAAGAGGGAAGTAAGAGGTTTTCTCATTTCTCAAAGTCATTCTGCATGGATTTTGAACGTCTGATCACTGTTGCTGCTGTTTTCACCTCAAATGCAACACGTATGTGCGAAGTAAACACTTTGGATTTCTAGAATTTATAGAATTGAGATCCTTTTATTTGTGTCAGGCGAAGAAAAGAAAAAATACCCCCTATGGAAGAAATAAAGTGACGGGTAAACTAACCACTTATTTGATAAATCTGAAATAGATAGTTGTAAATCGACAACACTTAAATCAAATGTTATTATTATACACAACAATGAAAATGCATGATGTTGAAATATTTAGTGATGATCCTACATTTTCCGAATTAATGGAAAAGTAAAATTGATACTATCACTTCCGCGACCAATTTAACGTTAATTGAATAGAATGACAGTTTACAAAATAGGAAATAGTTACAATAGGGCGATATTGATTTGTGGCATCAAATATATCAGTTTGTAGTTAAAAACTGCGTCTATTTTGTAGCGTTTCTATGAATACAAATATGAAGGAGCTACTTTAATATACTATGTTAGTTTTCTCGGGTATTCATTAAATGTTATTTTTTAACACATTACTGGCATTTCATTTGATTTTGAAAACCAGCAGCTATAAGTAAATGATGCTTTTTGAAAGCAAAATGTAAATAGAATCACTAAATATAGTTGCACCTTCAGTTGAACAGATCTGAATATTCAACCCCTATTTGAGGTATTTTCAATGCTTAGAATCATACAAGTGAGGCAAATAAAAGGCTTCCTTATTTCTAAAGGTCACTAACTTTCGTTGGGAGAAGTGCATTTTGTATGGATTTAAAAATTCCGATCAGTCTGGCAAAATTAGCATTAATTGAAAAGAATGACAGTTTACAAAATAGGAAAGGATAGCGACGATGCGAGGCCGATATTGATTTGTGGCATTAAATATTTCAGTTTGTAGTTAAAAAACTGTGCCCGTTTTGTAGCGTCTTTTATTAATACAAATGCGAAAGATGAAAGATGAAATTATTGAAACAATGTTATTTTTCAGTCTTCCTATGCACAAAAATTAATGTAATTTGTCAATATATATTTCGCCGATCTGGCCTTGTCAATTGCGATATAAAGAACTCTTAAGTCAAAAAATTGAAAAATTTGACAAGGCCGGATCGGCGAAATATATGTTGACAAATTACATTAATTTTTGTGCGTAAAAAGATTGAAAAATTCAATTATTTCAATAATTTTAACTTATAAACAACAACAACAAAAAATGATATCAAAGTTTTTCTTTACCAAATCAATAGAAATAGTAAAAATATGAGAGAGCTGCATTAATATACTACGTTAATATTCTTAATTTTTTAACACATTACTGGCATTTCATTTGATTTTGAATGCAAGCAGCTATAAGTAAACGATGCTTTTTGAAAACAAAATGTAAATAAAATCACTCAATATTAAGTTGCACCTTCAGTTGAACAGATCTATAATAGATCTATACTATCACAGTATTGTTATCGAATTGCGTTCAAGCATCTAAAATTTACTCCGGGTATGGCTGAAGTTCAAATAGGAAGTTGTGTTGATGTTGAGTGATGAACTAAGCCTGCAGATGTTCTCATTTTTCATCTGAGGATGCAAGGATCTTATTATTCTATTCAATGCTTTGAAGTTGGCAGAATGTTGATTGATTAATAGTATTCATTATTGATAGGTCGGTAAAAGTCAGCGCTTTGTCCTCATACAATTCGACATTCACATTACGACAAACCAGGCCTGTATAGGTGCACTTTTCCAACAACCAGATAGGGGAATCTTCAGCGAACATGCATGCAAAAATTCAAAGGGCTTAAGGGGATTAAACAATCTTCAAGTTTCAAATAGACACGAAACTACAAGTGCAATGAAAAAATGAAACATGAACCAAGTCTGGGATTAGAGGCCATATGCAAGTACTTCAGTCTACCTTGATACCCTAATGCAGATCAAACTATGGAAAAATGGGAGGAAAACTTAGCATTCGTAAATCAGATCATGCCTTCAAATTCAACATAAAATGTTATTGTTCTAAAGATGCTCCGGAGAAATCGGACCATAACTTCAATCATTAGAAGATTAATTGTCAGTGTGAATTCTACTCACATTGAACGTCCAATTTCATTGTTTTCGTTGGACCATCCACAAATCCGCAGACCAAGGACTTTCCATTGTCAGAACGAAGAGGTTTTGTCCACCAACCCAATTCCCTCACTTCATATCCTTCACTGTCAGGCTTCAGAGGGTCATGATGCGGCTTTCCAAGAGGTCTTCCTCCTGAAAATGAGAATTACTTCAGCAGGAGGTTTCACAGAAGGAAGAACATTCACTCACCAATCGTCGCCTTTATCCTTCTAGAATGAGAAGAATCTCCTGCATGCATCTCACAGGTGATGTAAGCGTCCTGTGAGGCAGTTACAGGATATTTATGCTGTCTGTCTTTGATCGTTAATTTGCGAACAGAAGGACTCCATCTGACCGTCAGACGTTTTGTCTTGACACCTTTCTTTCCTTGGTCGGCCTGTTGATGATGAAAATGTGTTCATTCAACGACAAATTTACTCGAAGGGAATTCAGTTTCACTCACAGATGTTTTGGTATGCTAGTGTGATCACTTTCTCAGTCAGTTACCTTTTAATCTTTGCTTTTAAGAATAATGCGGAGATGTGCGAGTGCGAACATGACACAAGCATACCAATAACGATGTAAGCATTCTTCATCCGGATCGGATGTGCAATGTAGCGACTACAGACGCGCATAAACGGCACACATTCCTCACCCAGCCCTACCTCATGGATACATACTCCACTTCGAATCAGCAGAAAGCACATCATTACTCACCGGGTCATTTGGACTCCTTAATGTGCGTTCTCTCCACAATAAAGTAGACGATTTCCTCAAGAATCAACGTGGCTGTTCCTTAGATGCAATACTTTTGGTTGAGATCTGGCATAACACGTACTCCGTCTCAGTGCTGAAGCCTTCACAGTGACAGAGGGACCAAGACCGCGCAATTCCCATACTGATCAGCAACTTCTTCACAAGTTAAACTCTTGCATCTCCGAGCAAGCAATCTCACGATATTTGAGCACCTATGTGCACGCGTTGTTGTACGCCCAAAAAGCTTCCCGCACTCAGCACTAGCCATCTTGAAACTCCCTGATCAGTTTTGCAACACGGACAAAGGAAATGCTTCACTCCTTTCTTTTTCGAACTTTTCCTCCGCATTCGACACTGTCGACCACAAAATACTGCAAAATATACAAGATACAAAATACTGCTGCAGTGACTGGAAATGTACTCATGTGTGTTTCCTTTACATAGTCACTTTCAACATACGAAACTTCACGAGTCAACTTCCGCCCCGCTCCTGTCAGCGCTGGAGTTTTACAAGGATCCGTGCTAGATCCACTGTTTTATGCTGTATACTTCTGATCTCTGCAAATTTATCGAACAAGGTGGCCAAAGGATGCATGCGGATGCTGATGACATCCAGGTTAACGATTACTGTACTCCATCACCGACCCGTCTTCTCAGCGACAATATCGACAAGCGGCTCTCCACCAACCGCCTGCAGCTCAGCACAGATGAAACAAATTTCATGTGGTGTTCCTCTACTCACTAAACGACGAGACCTTCCCATTGAACCTCTTCCAATTCGTTTTCTTCGCCAGATTAGATCCACCAAAAGTTCCGTCTCGTGTCTAATCGTCATCATGTTGTTCAAACCCATTGTCTTCAGGCGGCTCTACTGCTGTATCGCTACCCTGACCGGATTGTCCCAGTCACCACTCTAACGTCGTTATTACCGCTTCTGTTCGTCTGGTTTTCCCGTTTAGTGGAACGATACGATTTCTCACTGATTTCATGAGCTGCAGTAACTTCCCATTCAGGTAAGACTTCACCTCCAGACTGGTCCCGTCCTGCCTCTCGACTTTCATTCAGTCCGCATAATACTTGCCAGGGCGTAACAGACTCTGCTTCCACTGCTTCACTCAACACGTCATTTGTGCGCAACCGGACACTTGGAGGTCCTGCATTCCAAGTATCTGTCTCGATGGATTGGAATCATATTCCACATAACATTCCCGAAATCACTTGTTTCTCGCTAGAGCGACCGTCTTCCCTTTGTCTTCATTTGTCCATATCAGTGCAAATTTCAAATAATCTTGAATTTAGTGCCATTTCAATTTAAAGAAAGATAATTCATAAAATATGGCATTCAAAAGACAGCTGAAATTAAGGACTTCAAATACTGAGCGTTTTAACTACCATGGTAACATTGGTGGTAAAGCACTTTAGAATCGACATTGAATTCCCGAATGAATCAGCTTGATACCACACTCTGCGAACAGCTCAGGTACTCCCTGCCATTGCTGATCTGGGCCCGATTTCAAATCCGATGCGTCTCTCTACAGACCTGGATTATTCGTGCTAGAGAAAGAGATCGATGACGGTCAAAATCAAATGATAGCGGTGAAGCCGTGTGGCGGTAGCCCAGTACGAATACGCCTTCCAATTTTGCCCGACATAACTGTATACCATTGTTTCCATATCGGATGGTGTGACTACTGGTGGGCAAGTACCAAATAACGCAAAGTCGCTTCTGTCACTATTTCAGGGGTAGCCAGCTTCTAGATGGAGACGAAATCGGCTGGGTATCGCGTTGATGAGGAAAGACTCGTCTTCTAGTTTATTGAAACGACAGTCAAATCGTTGTTCTTTTATATTCCACATTAATGACATGGTCAGTCGCATATTCAAGCCACTGGTATAGCCGCGGCTCTTCATGCAGTTGATGATGATGCATTTGTTCGATTTACAACCAGGTCATCGTCTACCATGATGGGTGGCGATCTTGAGGGTTACGATCGAAGAAATTGAACTCGATTGTGCATCAACACAATTTTAAAGAATGATCAAGTTAACAAGGCGCGTGTTTTAAGAGATAACCTGTCTGTGCTTATTACTATTAATTTACTTTAATTCTGTGCTCGTACTATTCCAACAAAACAGTACAATATCCTTTCAGGACGAAAACTTGTTATCACATCAACACGGAACACATTCACATATAGCTGTCATGCCTGTACCGATTTAATTAATGCTTTACAAGAGTTGTATACACACATAACTGTTCCTTTACATTTAAGAAGATGCAATCGATGCTGTAATAAAATTACAGTTGCAAGTAATCACGGAGTAAAACAAACAGTAAAGAAGTAAAGCAAACGATGGAAGATTGTCCTAGATCAGGGGTGTGCAACCTTTTACATATTTCGGCCGCCATTTCGAAGGCCGAAAGAATCACGGCCGCACTTAATATGTGTGCAAACAACTAGGTCAATAGCCAATCCTTTTTATATTCCACCACTCAAATTAGCTTTCCCTGATGAATGACGCAGTGAAAATCGCATAAAGGCCTACTTCGCCAGTTAACCCATATACGACTGACGTTAAGCTTAACGTGTTAGTACTAGAAAAGTTGAAAGCATGTTTTTGTAAGGACAACCGAAGGAGAAAATACTTTACTAGGCTGCTGTAATAATTCATAACGGAATCATGAGCCATACAAAATTTATTCATTCATCACTATTCTAGGCATTCACTCGCATATAAGCCTGTCTATTCGCATATTGAAGTTATGAAGTATCTTATTATTACTAATCATGCTGTTCTTTCTCAACCGAAAACGTGAGCTTTGAATTTAATGATAAATGTGAAATACATCCACAAGTGAAATTTTAACATATTATATTTATGAAAATACACTTAATCTAAATAGGTAGAAATATAATATCTCGAAAAGAAATTACAGCATCAGGCACTTGAGAGGATGTCAATAAACATAAATTATTCTCGAGATTGTTTTTCTGTCAAGCGAGTCCGGTACTTGTTCTTTATGAACTTCTATTTAGAGAACGCTGGCTCGCATACGTATGTGCTTCCAAATAGAACTAAAACATTTTGGGCCAACTCTCGCAATCTTGGATATTCTACAGCTGTATTACATATTTCATGTAAAATACCACCATTTTCGAACTGTTTCACAAGACAATCATTCACCTTCACCTCGATCACTTCCATTTGAAGTTCGAATGAAACCTCTTCTATCTGGATCAGGTGCGGCGAGGCAACGAGTTTTATTTTAGAAGCAAGTGTGTTGAAGTCGTCGAACCGCGCACTAAATTCTTAGGTGAGCGCATATTCCATTCATGAGTTATCGAACTGCTTGAACGCCTTCATCGCGCCTGCGGGCGCGTATTTTTCCAAGCAGCATGGACATAAAGGTGTTCGACAGTCACAGGGTGACTAGTATGCTGCTATAGTGACGATTGTATTTCGATTGCCTTGAACTCCAGAAATATTTGCAATATACTTGTACAATATTCTTTTTCATTTACTGCTCATTGTCACGGCCGCACTTTGCCTCTCCTACGACCGCAGGTTGCGCACCCCTGTCCTAGATGATCTCAGAACTCAAATTACTAATGGAATAATAATAAAATTATCCACGGAGATGAAACAATTGCGAAACCTTGAATTAAGTAGATTTTAGGAACCATGAGTGTTGTAATATCGCAACGCAAAAGTCACACATAATGAAAAAAGATGAATTCTGTATTTGGCTCTATGATTGGTGATATCTAGTTGATCTTGGCCACATGCATACCGTGTAAGATGATAATACACTCACCGACTTTCCTGTACACGTCACATTCCGGCCGTTGTATTGCGGAGTAGCCAACAAGGAAACTGTCAACTTCTGATCAGAAGATGGAAGACTGTGGACGGCGACGCCGCGCGTTGTGAAAGGAAATTTACTCTTTGTCTCCCAGTAGTTCCTTCTGGATTCGAATACTTGAAAGAAATTCTGTCCTTTTGTCTTTGAGATGAGAACTCGAACACCTCCAGGATTGAATTCCAACTCAATCTCATGCAAATCTCTGTCCTCAGACGAACACGTGATGGAACGGTTCTCCTTTTCTTGTAGTTCAGAATCTCCGACATCAAGACTGAGATTCATCGGCCGTTCTGTAAGTGAAATTACTTTTCTTCATACAGGTTATTGTCTTTTATATCTGGGTTGTTCATCGAAAATCTATTCAATACCATCTTCAAAGTGTAAGATTGAAAGAAAGAAAGAAAGCGTTTATATTTCTAAGTAATAGCAATCAATTAAGTACAAAATGCTGTTTACATGGCACACAAAGAAATCAAGAAAATTGACAAAATGACGAAATGTACCAGTTATAATTCACTTAAGTACAAATACCATTTATAGTATCTGGCAACACAAATCTGAAATTGACGCTGTCGTCTAGAAGTCCTCGCAAGTTCGATGATGTACTGTGCACTTCTCGCAAGCTGGTGAGGAATGATTGAATGTAAGGGATGCTCCATATTGTTCTCAGCAGACCTGAACAACTTGCAGGCAACTTCCATTCGGTGTTCACTTAGGTTGTCAAACTCCTTGTAATCGCACTCACTTACATGGACTATACGATGGCAGCGTCTCAAGAATCGCTCCAATCTTGTTTGTAGGAGACGAGACAATCCAATAAATACTGGCGATGCGTAGTCGAATAGAGATAGAATAATGCCTTTGTAGGTCTGCATCAGGATATCACGAGACACAACAGGGCGTAGGATACGAAGAGCATACAGTCTTGAATTACATTTCCTGAGTATATCGTCAACATGAGAATTCCACTTCAAATTTGAAGAAAATGTGACTCCGAGTATTTTCAAATGTGACACATTTTGTACCTCTGGCAAAGAGAATGTATCCAAACTTGCTTCATTTCTTTTACGCATCACTAATAATTTTGAATTGTTGATATTCAGTCGCAAACTTATTGCTCTGCTGTCACTGGAGATAGTGCTGAGTATCACTTTAAGATGTTCGATGGACTCAAAGATATTTTGATCGATCTTCTTAATTATGAAAATATCATCAGCGTACTTTATATAGTTGACATTCACAGGGTCGATGAGATCCGCGGTGTAAAATATGTAGAGAAGGGGACCAATAATTGATCCTTGGGGTACTCCGCTTCTTACTCGTATTGAATTACTGACGAATCTTCCCAATCGCACTGATTGAGATCTATTGCTTAAGTAGGATTCAATCCACTGAACAAATTGTTGTGGAAATTTTCTCATTCTCAACTTACCTATGAGCACTTTGTGGGAAACGGTATCAAAAGCTCTTGAGTAATCCAATGACATAATTGCCACACCCCGGGTATCCTGTGCATCAAGTGATAAAGTGATCTTGTCTAAAAGGTGAATCAGGGCACATGTCGTCGATCAATTTGGTACATAGTCATACTGATTCACGTCAATCTCTCGAACAAAATAGCTGCGAATACTAGCGAGAACAATCCTCTCCAAGATCTTCGCAATAGCAGGCATAACTGTTATGGGCCGAAGTTCGCTCAATTTTGGGGGATTAGTTTTTGGAATAGGTGTAATTAAACCATGTTTCCAGGCCGATGGTACTGTCCGATCAATGAAGCATGAATTGTAGATGTGACATAGTGGTTCCGTGAGAAAAAGTGCACCCTCCTTCAGGAGTCTTGGTGGGATGTTATCACTTCCGATAGACTTATTTGTATTAATTTTCGTTAGCATTTCATAGACTTCAAATGGTTCAACCAGAGGACACCAAACGCATTCAGATTCTGGACTAGTCGATGTCTGTATTCCGCCGAATTTATAGGTAGCATCATCTGAAGAAAAGCGTGATTCGAAAAGCTTATTCAAATGAGAACAACAGTCTAACTCAGAAGGAAATTGGGAAAATATACTGCTCATGCTTGACTTCAAGTTTGTACTGCGTATATTATTTACCACCTTCCAGGCATTCTTGGAGCTATTCATACATTTGGAAGCCCATGAAGCTTTAGCATTGACTATTTCCTGTCTGACTTTTAATTTGAGATGATTGTACATATAATACCAAAGTTCTTAATACGAAAGGCGAACCATCTTTGATCGATGAGGCTTTTCACAACTGGTATCATCCACGGTTTGTCTCTGGAACTCAGCACCACTTGTTTTGTAGGAATAGTGGAAATGCACCTCTCTAATTTTGAATAAAAGACTCGCAACTTTTCATCAACCGTGTCGCAGTGATATGTGTCCGAAAAATCAGTGCAGATAAGGGCATCCAAGTGCCTGTCTAAATTTGATTTCCTGTAATCCCTCACGACAAATGTTTCCCCATTCGTAGAAGGACATGTGCCTTTTAGTAGGACACAATTATGGTCTGATGTAGACAGAGCAGGCAAGACTTCACATGCTATGTAATGGGGGCTTATTTCTGAAGACATAAGGATTTTGTCAAGTATGCTAGTACCTCTCGTGGGATCGCAGACTTTATTTATAAGATCAAACGAAACTTCGATGTTATTTGTTCGAAAGTCATTGAAATCGCCACAGATGATGACCTTGGAGTCTGGTGAGTCCATCAAGACAGAGTCTATGATATCAACAATACAAGATGTTAGCGATAAGCAATCCGATGCAGATAAGTTGGGAGGTAAATACATAGACACAAGAATAATTTTCGGAAGAGTGAAGTGAATAACCAAGTAATCGAAGAACGGGTGATTCGGAACAGGTACTTGTATAGGACGAAGCTTCATATGAATCCAAGCGCATACACCTCCACCAACGCGACCACATCGATCATCACGAAATGTCACGTAGGAATTTATTTGTAGGAGGTTAGATTCAATTTTTGGTTTCAGCCATGATTCGGTCACTATAATTATAGCAGGTTTGTGAGTCATGTGCATTGCACAAAGCTCGTCGAACTTCTTAAAGATGGATCTTGCATTTGTTAAAAGGATAGATAGAGGATGTATCGAAGAAAAACGAAGCGATGAATGCTTTTCAGAAGCCCTAAAATCCGTTATTAAAAATTTTCGGCGGAATACTTGTCATTGTCTACGTAGACAGCATTTTTCCAAATGTATATTCTCTTCCCACTATTTTCAGGTTGCTTTCTCAGGGAGTTACACATTTCTCGCAGCCTTTTATTCAACGATTGTTGTGAAGGGGTATAATCGGGGTTAATAAATACACCCCTCATGCTTTGTGAATTACGCAGTTTCTTAGCATTCGATAAAATAAGAGTTCTTTTATGTAGATCGTTCAGAACGACACGAACCG
Organism: Prostheceraeus crozeri; assembly: GCA_907163375.1. Taxonomy (NCBI): domain Eukaryota; kingdom Metazoa; phylum Platyhelminthes; order Polycladida; family Euryleptidae; genus Prostheceraeus; species Prostheceraeus crozeri. The sequence goes on from CAJQUW010012682.1 coordinate 105,896, forward strand.
GGCGTGGTTTCCCATGCACAGGTCGACCAATTCTTTGAATTGACTCACAATCAGTGGAGACATCGAAAACAACGTTGATGCAGTCCAAGATGAAAGAAATTGAAGACCTTAACTGAGAGTCATTAGGCTTCTCTTCCACACCATGAAAAATGATATTACGCCTTCTCAAAGACCTTTCATGCTTCTCAATGATATTATCATGTTCTTTAATGTCATTTATCAGTTGTGAGACTGTATCTCTTGACAGGGAGTCCTGTTTCAAAGAAGCCTCAAGTTTAATTTGCCTTTCTCTAATTGAAACATTTTCATTTTCTAATACTTGGACCCGGTTTGTCAGGGACACAATATCATCTTTTAGGCTCTGTATCTCCTTTGTCAAAGACGAAATAACAGCTGCTGTAGCTGCGTCAATCATTGTCTTAATCTCTGAAATCATCGAGCTGCTCTATTGATGAAGGGGTATTGAATCAAAATTACAAATAATTCACAATTTATTGGAAATAATCAATTAAGAGTGATGGTATGATACTTATCTGCAATTAGGTACGCAATCACGCTATGTGAGCAAGTCACTTCAAGACCATTTACAAAGATGCATGCACAGATGATAAAAGGAAACAAAGTAAAGAAGCAATGATAAAAGGTTCTGACAGCGTGGTTAAAATGGTGAAGGGAGTGTGACAATTTTCACTCGGTAGGCAAGTTGCAATTAATGAATGAATTAAGTAAAAATTCGGTAGATCATAATATCATGTCTAATTGGGAGAATGAGGATAAATTCCATCAAACACTTCAACAGAACAAAAGAGAGTGTTCTGAAAAGTTGTGATACGTCAATGGAAATCCTTCAAGTAACCCACAGAGACTCTTCAACTGTTCTCTTCTTTCGATCACTTGCGTCGCTAGCAGGCGATTGTACAGCAAGCACTTCGAGTAGAATTGTACTCGACTGTCATTCGCTATGTTGATCTGTCACGCGTCTCTCGTACACTATCTCTGCACTATTGGATTCAAAGGATGTGGTGGGTTTAAAGAGGAGGAGATTCGTCTGCAAAATATACGTCAAGGAGAACACTTGCGATATTGTCCATGTATTTCCTATTCCATCACGTGACACGTATGATCGACTTTTTGTTCATCATCACTCATCAAATTTCTGTGATCAATGTGAACGACGGCCTCGTTTTCTTCGACCTCTTCCACGCTGTGATGGCCATTTATTTCAACGTTCCGAATAAGGTTGGAATTCGACCTTGGCCTTGGATGATCTTGGGTGCTGTACCCAAGGTTCTAAAATGTTCACTAATTTTTGATAAAATCCGAAACTTGTACCAGCCATTTAGAAAAAATAAAATCGATATTTCTAACACATAACATCGATGAAAATCAAATGCAATTATTAAATTACAGTAGAGAAAGAATTCTGGACAACTAATTGTCAATCAGTTTTCATTTGGAAGCGGAGGTCAAGGTTCGACCTTGGGTAGGTGATACAAAAATTGGGTCATGTGAGGTCGGTTAAAATCATGTGATGTACATAAAATGAAATAATAAATTTTTGATGGCATACATCTTGTGTTGCTCCGCAGCAGCCAATGCGAAGAGCAGAGATGTGATGGAGTAGCTAAGTCCTGATGTCTAAGTGCATGCACAGTATGTACCGGCACTATGTATGCCCGACAATATGAAAATAGTTGATGACAATATCAAGGTTAAGAAAAAGATTGAGTGCTGCATATGGGCCGACTAATACAAATACAATACAATGGCAAATACAAATTCAGTAATTAATAATTTCTGAAGAGGTGTTTGCTCAAAATTATTTGGGACGTCAAATAGATGACAATCTGAATAAAATGACCCTGTCATGCTTAAATTATTTTCAAAATTAGTTTTTTGAGAAAAAATTAAAACACAATTTGCGGGCGTTCTAGGCACCGCACCAGGTTGGGAGTGATGCCACTAGAATCGCATTAATCTCCTCTTTCTTTTGGTTATAAACTTTTTGCTGCCGTGCCATGTCCTTTGTAAAGTGTTTACGTGGTAATGGCAATAATGGAGATGTCATTTGGAAGGCCTTTGTGAGTCTTGTCTTGTGTCACATTACATTCTGTTGGCCGGTCATGTGCGACTTAAATGCTAATTATTTTAGAAAATTTGAACAACTGTATCGTCCTGCGATCCGCTGGGCCAATGTTAGTCGTAAGCCTTCTCTTCGTCTTGTTCTTGATAAATGTTGTATTAAATTGATCAAGATCAGTAATAATGTCAGTTTACACCCACTGTCTGAATTCTTTTCCTTGAGAGAAACATCACACAATGTTCGTCATGCCAGAGTTCTTTTGCCTATGAAACGATCGTCTGCCCTGTATAATAGATCGTTTGTTAAATTTTCTGTATATTCATGAATGCAAATTGTGCCATCTTGTCATACCGCTTTTGTATTTGACGACAATAAAGCATTATTATTATTATCAAATGTTGACAACATGAAAGACATGTTTAGTGGAACTTTCTCAAACTGTGTATTCAATGTCAAGTTTGAGAAGTAAGAGACAATGTGACATGACTCATCATAGTATGATACTTATTGCTGATAAATTATTGAAATTTGTTCAATTTACTAATTTATCATAGTTTTCAATATTTTACTATGGATCTATGTACCCAGTAGAATAAACGATAATCTACTATTAGAATAAACGATTATATTCTATCGTTAAATATCTACAATTCTACTGATATCGGTCATATAAATGTCCACGCATGTACTGTATGCTTCTCATGTATCAGGGTACATTTTAGCAAATACACTACGTGACAATTGTCAAGTTGTCATTCTGTCACGTGACCTTCTTAGTTGTTCCCAGAGGTGGGCATGTGCGCTCCGACTTAGTGCTTCGCACTCCGGAGCAAATCGCCAATTTCCCGGAGCGCAAGAAACAATTTGCGCTCCGACCGTGAAATCAACATCCCAGGAAAGCGCTACATTCATGGAATGATAATTTCTTTTACCATCGGCTTAATCCTTATGTAAATTTGAGACAAAGGGTTTCAGTAGGAGTTTTAGGGTCGGAATACAAGGCATTTGGCACTAAATGAGATGTCGTAATTCTTTTGATTACTTCTACATCTGTGCAAGACTAACTGAATATTTTGACAAGAGGTGAAGCTGCGGGATGCAGAATGCACAAAATATCCTGTAATGGAGACACAAACGCAAATGCGTGTGCTGAAATATTCATGTCACTAAAGGGCTTGGGACCATCATAATACAGTATTAAGTCTTCACTTGATGAGTAATTGTCATGTAATTCGCGATGCCGCTTGATTTTAGGGAAGCACCCGCTAGCTGGTCAATAGCGTGCTTGCGCTTTCAGGTGTAAACATTGGAATCAACAGTAACTCGCGTTCCTCTCGGTACCAGAGCGATAACCAAGTCAACACTCTGTAGAGCATCAGTCATGGGATTTTTGTCTTTGCTGACGCCACTCATGTTGCCCTAGGGATACATGTATAGTATAGGGAAAACCGATAACGAGCGGCATCGCGAATTGTGTGATAACATGAGTGGTCAACAGATGTGCGAGTAAAGGGAAGGGATCCGTTGATGTCACAGTAGGGTGTTGGATCGAGTGTACGTGCGGCAGACCACAAGGACTCTGTCATGGCTCTGTTAACGCGAAGACAGACTGGAAAAAGAAGAGACACGAGTATGACGACTCGGACAGCAGAGAGTCTTTGGCCGAGAGGAGACATGACGGTGGGGAGGGGGGAGAAGCATGGATGTATATAAAGATGACTACTTTTATTAATCTTAAAAAATTTTGTTTCTCAAAATGTGCTCAAAAATTATTCTGTTTTTTAACATTTTTGGACGAACCTCTAGACCCAATGAAATTCATACCAAATTTCCGGAAGAATCTCACCCATGTCGACACGTCAACGGCTTGGTGATTTTCTGACAGACCTGATGCCATCAATCTGCTTATAGACTGTACCATAGTACAGAGACTGCACTTTTGAAGATCACTAGTGACGCCCTTACTGCGATGGATAATGGTAGCATCACACTGATGCCATTGGTAGTGACTTGGTGTATCCAGTGTCACAACTTCTGTGCCTTGGAGTTGCACTTGATTCCACATCATCTTTCACGCATCATACAACAAAAACAGTTTCATCATGTTTTGCTACTCTAATACATTTACGCTCAGTTCGCCGATCTATCACTCGTCTGCTTGCATCGACATTAGTCAAATCACTGGTATTTCCCAAGTTGGACTATTGTGTTTCCGTTTTGGCAGGTACTCCGGAGCTCCAGTTAGCTATGATTCAGCGTGTTATCAACGCCTCTGCACGACTTGTTTCCAAGTTCTCAGAGAACTGGAGCGGCTCTGCATGAGATCAAGGATTGATCTTCGGCTGACTATTCTCGCATACAAATGTCTTCTCGGCTGTTCGTCTCATTATTTTTGTAATCTAGTTGTGTCTGTTAGCTCCCTTCCAATCCGATCTCGTCTTCGCTCCTCAGCAATGAATTCGCTCAATTTGCCAAGACATCGGATGAAGACTGCCAAGAATCAGTTTTCTTACTCTTCTGCCCACATATTTGAAGAATTTGCCTATCAAGGTGAAACCTGCAGACTCCCGTGCATTTAAATTATCAGCGAAGAAGTTTTTCATGTCAGACTAATTTTCATCACTCTTATGCCTGTATATATCATTTCATTAAATGTGTACAATAGCTTTGAAGCTTTGTCATAATCACACTTTTTAATAAATCGTGATCAATTCAATTCAATATTCTGTTCTCCTCAATGTCTATCTGTCACCGCTCAGGAAACACAGGAAATGTCTTACTTTTCACATCGACGTTCCTCCTCCTTTTATCACTTCCATGTCTGTTTGTCGCCGTGCATTCTATTGTCGTTTCTCCTTCGGTTGTGTTCATCGGCAATCGGAAATTCAGCAAGTTGTCTCTTCCAGAGAATGTTTTCCCTTCAATTCTGACAGTCATTTCGGCTGGAGGATTTGCGTCTGCCTGACATCGAATTGGCGATCCCACGACAGCACTCAGTGAGAACTCCGTTATTCTTGGCTTATCTGTAAACGTGAGACAATCTTTCAACAACATTTCTACATCAGAAAACACAAAGGAAACTCACAGGTGACATTCAACGTTCTTGACTTCTCCACACCATCGAACTGACAAACCACAGTCTGGTTGTTGTTCTGTCGGGTGACAACTGCTGTCCAAAGACGGTTGACGACCGGGAAACCACGGCGATCATGCTGCCGAGAAGTGGTTTTCTGTTTGACGACCAAACCTGTTGGGAAATAAGTTTTGTGACTATTTATTGTTTGAAGCATCAAAATTACATGGGGAAGCACACTACATTCCTCCTTCAGAAGTTAAAGATCTTTCCAAATTTATTTTTCATTTTTCATCAAGAAAATTATTGAATGAATTCCGTGTTTAATACTTCCGTGTTTAACTAATGGATCTTTAGTCGCTTTTATTTGTGTCAGTGATTTGCTTTGATGGACTTCTACAAGTGTAAATCATGGCATGAAATGTCCACGTGGCTGTTTTGGTGAGACGATTCTGTCTGCTGCAGAATTAATTAAATATGTAAGTCATGTTTAGGATGCACAAAAGAAAATCTGACCTAAAATCATGAGATTTGAATAAATCGCATTCTCAGCATGATGGAGCTGCAATGGAATCGCCATTACTCGTCTGACTATCGCCAATATCGTCATTCTTCATAAACATCACCAATATTTGTCATTTTTCGAGAGAGAAGCTGTGAGGGAAGCTGAGATAAGGAGGACATATTTTTGCACACTTTTAGATTCTCTATGTTTATGAAATTTTTATGACTAAGACAAAAACGTTAACTATACTGATTCTATTATTACTATTTCTGAATTCTTTACGATCAAGAATGGAATTTACGATGCATTTGTAATTATTTTCCGTTTTTGGATATTTGTTTTTACAAGGAAATGTAAACTACCTGAATTTTCTGATTACATTTCTCTAACCCATCTACATACTGACTCTTGTCATCAAACCTCTTTATTAAATGGAATTATCAATTATTTGTGAAATAGTGATGTCAAGTTGTTCAAGTAAAAAATTATCGGAGAAGATTTAAGACATTTGGATTAAGGTTTTAAAGAAGAGATGCAGTGAAAATTCAAGAAAGAACCTAAATTGATACAGAAAAAGAAAGTCTCGAATAAGATAGACCCCTTCCCTGACAAGCATTTGGGGATAGTCTATGAAATCAATAATATTGAATATACATGGAAGATTATCCTGGTGATGCAAAAATACTTTTGGACTTTCATCGATATTGGATGGTAGTGCGATGGTATTTCATGATAATTTGCAATTTCATCTTGTATGCTAATTGCTTCCTGAAATCATTTCACTTGAAGATGGACTGCAAGCACAAAATGTATATATTTAAGCACTTGCGGATTGGAGAACGCCATCAGTCCTCATTAGGACTACTTTAACTAATAATTTGAATTACTAAGCATTATATTCTATTATAAATGGCTACTGGGATGACTTTCATCATCGTATGAGAATTAAATCACTTTTGCCATGATCATGTCCTATGGTGCATGGGCAAAAATCCCAGGTAATCAAAGCTTAGAAGTTGAAAGATCTCTACATCAGATGAATGACATCAGTGATGCAAAAGCACTTTGCTTCATCATGTGCAGACTAATTGATATTCTTCAATCACCACAAACATCAAATGAAAGCATAGAAGAATGATATCAATAAAAAAATAACAAGACATTAACTCTCTGAGACTTGAGGGGGGTTCAGTGGACCCCTTTTACAAATTCTTAGTTTACCTGTTTAAACTTTAAATCGATATCAAATCATTAGAAAATTTTTTAATAAAACAATGACGTTTGCGTGTAGTAAGTTGATATAACTAATGCTTTGAGTGCCTTTCAGCCTTCTCAGAAAACACATGAGAAAATGTGGTGTTTTTGTAATTTGACGACATTTGGAAGTGTCAGTTGTACTAAGAGATGGTTTTACGATGCCTGCTGTCGCCATGCAACCTCAGATGATTAATTGGAATGAAATTGATTTATTCCATGCTGCATAACCCTTACATTTGGTCATTTTTTCAAATCTATCCAATCTAATCGGAAATAGGCCTAAACTGAGCCATAATTGCTGCACTTTGTGACCCTCAAAACAACTGTGTCAACAGATCTCAAACTCATCAATTACTGATGTGAAAACTTTGCCAACTGTGTGGTTTTAGTGTTGAACTTCGAATACAATGATAGCTTTCATTTTGAACACTGATTTGTGCGGATTTGTTCATGTAGGCCAACCAGTCATGCACGATCATGTGCGAAAACAAAATATTCACATTTTGCGACCTTCTAGCGTAACGCACATGCACGAGCATGATGTGAAAATTAGTAGATGAATTACATTCATCATGCATCATCGTGGACATGCACAAATTCTTTTTTCATCTGATAGTAAAAATTTTGTAATGGGAATTTCTACACCCTCTGAGACCTGAGGGGGGTCCAGTGCATCCCTTTGGCCTATCTACCACACTTCTACGGATTCGATTGAGATGAAATAACACATGCAGATTCACCGTCAAAAATGATGATGTTACATGGGCATGAGCGGACATCAAGGATGCGGAGTCTTAACATTTTGAAAGGACTCCGACTCCGGGAGTATGCCTGATGAATGAGATGATTTCCAGATCCGAGTTGACATTTTGTATTAAGTTTAGAATAGTATGCGAGCGAGCAACTCTGAAATCACCAGTCTTCATATCCCAATACAAGAATGGGTACGTGTATCTTATTCGATATGATAATACGGCGGCGTCTCATCAATATAAATAATTATTTCAAAATGCCTGCATATGAGGAAACATTCGGTTTATGGAAGTTGATTTTTGATAATGATAGACCAAAATTCAATCCCGTTTTAAAATTATACGTTTGAATCAGACAGAATTTCACATTGCACTTCTCAAATATACTGGGAAGCATCTTCATCGGTTGTGGTACAAGGGGCGAACATTGAATCATTATTATTGAAATCATGATTGCATCCATCCTATAGCCTACTGATCACGAAAACATCATGAAGACAGTCTGATAATGAACAGTAGTAACAGTGCTTGTCAGACCACGCTAAGAATCACTGATTCTCGCCGGGAGACCTGATCTTGGCATGAAGTAGTGTCGCGGTTCACTCTTTTAATTTGATGTCTCGTTTAGTAAGCCTTGAAGATTCGAGAAGTCACGCGAAAGCTTGAAAAATCACATGTTTTTGCTTTTAAAGATATCTTTGGGTTTGTTGGCTTTTGGTAGACAACCAGATAAACAAAGAGCCCGTGGTCAATCAATCAATTTCCAAGCCCTACGGAATTTCTGGGCACAAAATGCGATCCTTTTGGCTGTTAACATATCCGTTTAGCCAGAAATGAGCTTCGTCACTGAAATACACTTTTGAAAGAAAGTCCTCGACAAATGACTTTGAGTGACCAACTTGCTTGGAGATCTAGCGCATAGATGACGATGGATTTTCGTGTGTCATTTCTCCAACAGCTTGTATAGCCTCTTCATTTGACGGTCTACCAGTCCGCGACCGATCATTGATTCTGCCGGTTTCATGGAATCGATTGATAATTTCCGTAATCGCTTTTATGGGACCCGACTTTGACGACCATACTTTGTAGACCACTTCTTCTGTACCTCCGTCGCAGAACATCCATTTTCAAAACAAAGTTCCACAATTTCTACTCTCTCCGATACACTTAATCTGATCATGCTTAAAAGTGTTTGCAACTGAAAATACCGAAGCTATCTTAGCAATCACACTACCGCTTTCGTTCGAAGTGGGTGACGCACATAATTCATTGAAGAACAAACGTCAAAGAACAGGACGGTGCTTCACACAATATGTAGGGTGCATGCGCCCGAGAACGCTTGTGTTTTTTGCTGGAAAAATCTTCAAAAGAATTTTAAAAATATATAATTTTGATTAAATTTTTAGTCTAAAATACAAAATTTTTAAAAAAATTTTTTTTAAAACAGAATCAACGTTCCAAAGTCTCTAAAAAGTCATTAGCTCGATGCCTATTCAAACTGTGAAGATTGAGAACAAAATGAAATCGCCCGGTTTCTTTATGGACACCCTGTATTAACCATGTTGCCGTATTGCTGTTTCCCCTCGAGAACACTATCAACCGTCAGCTATCCTGTCGAAAAATAGGTTGAATCTGATTGCCGGTTAAGAGATTGAAAAGGAAAATTTCAGCCTCTGCTTATCAAGCAATGATCGGGGTTAATTAAGACAACAGATGACACTAGCTGTGTTTCATAAAGTAGTTAGCATTATTTAGAGTACTTATATTTTAAGGTATTAGATTGGTATTCACCGAATACCCTACGTAATGTAGTATTATAACCGACCGCCCCTGGTTGTTGTCTAGTTCTGTACCTTATGTGAGTCTAACGTGAGTGATGTATAAGTCACACAATATGTTCGTTATGATAATACACTCATTACTAATGACAGGGGTGGGCCGCCGCCATAATAGGATCTGTGACACATTTTGTCACATGCTGAGGAAAACACATGGACAAATTTTGACACATGCTGGTGTGCAGAAGATTGGCAGTCATCAATCTTGCCTTAAAAGCTGACTTTTTTCACGTAGATCATTTGACGCAATAATATCCATAATATATATCAAACGTAGTTATAACGGGACAAAATCGAGAAAATCGTTTATTTATTATTACTAATTCTTATTATTTATATAGCATCATATGGGTGGTCTCCGTGGTGCAGTAGTTAAGTGCTTGGCCTAGTGATCTTTCGGTTCAGAAGTCGAGCCCCGAAAGTGTCATTGGAAGTCGTCAGGAAGGTCATCCGGACTAACAGATCACAACTCTCCAGATTAACGTCTGTGTCAGCACCGTCCAAGCCCCCAATGAGGGGGTAGCAGGACTCTAAACCATCATTTCATTCCCATGGAGAATTGCCATTGAAGGTGTACAACATTTACCCCGAGATTTGGTGTAATAACGAAACAGAGCATGGGTAACTTTGTTTTAAGTTTTCAGTTTCATAGCGATTGCTATAACTTTTGTTTTGTATTCAGATCAGTGTTAAATATAAATAAATGCGCGTGCATTATCGGAAGTATACATTCGCAGAGACTACTACAACCTGACAATCAAGAAACATATGGCCACATACAATGAATGTTACAATTGGGCCATCACATAACACGTCGAAGTTAACTTTGAAAAGTCGGACAAATAACAGCACGACTTGCCTGGCGCAAGTACAAGTCGCCATTTGGAGCAAGAAATGGGGAAATATCAATCTTGCATACCCCTAATACAAATTATCATCAAAGAATAAAGGAGCATTAAACTAATGACTTCGTTATTTCATTCAAGCGAAGTTAGTGTTCCTCTGTGACTTTGTTCATATTTTGCCAGAATAGTTTTCCGTGAATTCGTCACATTTAGTCACACCAACAACAAAAAACACACATTTTGCCACATTATATTTCGAGCATTATATTTCGAGATGAAAATTTGTCACGTTTAGTCACACCAACAACAAAAAACACACATTTTGTCTCATTATATTTCGAGATGAAAATTTTTCACGTTTTGTCACATCGGCCCACCCATACAATAAGTTTGTTTCAAGAAATGACTTTGATGTCTCAACAGGCAATTCTTATTTCGCTCTACAATTCCTTGACTAATGGCTTCGCACTTTTGTTTGATGGCGGCATGAGATGACAGGAGGAAAATCCGACTTCACATCCCTGCTTCACAACAGAGCTTGACTTGCATTTTCATTACTTTTTTACTCAACTAGTTATTTTCCTCACTATCTTTCTTATGTAGATGAATTGTTTCCTCCTTGTAGTTGATTCCTTGACCAGTTCTTGTTGTGATAACTGCGTTGTCAGTTCCACTTCCATTGAATCTTCGGATCTATTGTTATCTTTATTGGTTCAACTCTGTCATTTATTTCTGACGAGGATAAATATTTAATCACTTCTTGTGTCTTTCTGAAATGCTCCACTTAACGCATGCAGATCGCCTTCACCAATCACCTTCACTTTGACTTACCTGAAAGTTCTGGCACCTCATTTCCTGTCGCCGCCGACGATCGATGTACAGAACACGAGATTTCCATCTGCGTTCCTTCTGTTGGTATTTCAGGACTTAATCTGAGCTCTTGTATTGCAGAAGGCCAAGAAACCCTCATCTGCTTTCTGTCAACACCTTCATGACCAGTCTGAAGAAGAAAAGAAATCGTCGTCCATATTTCCATTTTCCATTCATAAAACGGATAAAATCAGAGCTAGGAAGTCAACACTCACCGCGAATAGTCGACACTGAATCCATTTACCTCCCAAATTGGGGAAGACGCTGCGGAGAGTTACAACAACACGACCGTCACCGATGACAGCCGTCACATTTGACGTGAAGTTCTTACAACAGAAGGGAGTCATTGTCTGTCTGACAGCGTTGATCTTTGCAGTTACAACAGCATCATTCTCAATCTTTATTGTTATATTCAGAGGTGTTGTGGAGGGTGAACGAGGATCGCAGGTGATCTGCGCATTCTGTCCTGCCCAAACATTCGGTGAGCTAACTTTCATGTCCACAGGAACCGGAATCTCTGGAATATAAAAATATAGGGAGAAAATTGAGATATCTGACGATAAAAGCAATGTGAAAACACGTTGTCTTCGAGTAGTTCTTGAGGAAGAACAAAGAGATGGTGACGTCCTTAGAAATTTGAATTTTCTGAAACCACGATTTTATGCCAATATCAATTGATATTATGCCAAATATTCAATATTCTATTTAAGCTATTATACATCTATACTCGTGGAAAGAATGCTGTATTTAAGAAATGAAAGTCAAGCTATGTGATTATTATTGGTCACTGGTTAAGGGAAAATTGGATTCATCAATGACAGAATATGAGAAAATCAATAATACGTTCCTTCTATGTATATACATCTTGGGCAGGGGTGCGCAACCTGCGGCCGTTGCAGAGGCAAAGTGCGGACGTGACAATGAGAAGTAAATTATTTATTTATTTGTTTACTACAAAGGCACCACTGTTTGCGAACAACACTTATGTGTAGCCTGAATATTAAAATACTTTACAAAACTGTGATAAGTCAATCAAAGAAAGTTTATTTTTAAACACCGGTACACTGTTCGATTGAATGACATTATTTTGTAATGAATTCCATACTCGACACACACGTTGACTGAAAAAATGATGATGTGCGTTGCATTGGGGACGACCATTTGCTGTCAATTTCAGTGAATTCCCGCGAGAAGTCATGTTATGAGAAATAAAAGTAAAAAAATTGTCAAAAGGTAAATGAATAACTCCATGAACCATTTTGTAAACCAAAATCAAATCGAATATCAATCGTCTCAGCTCGAGTGAATACAGGTCTAGAATTTGTAAACGATGACGATAATCGAGGAATGGAAGTTTCGCTCTATAGCATACATTCTTGGTGAAATACTTTTGCACCTTCTCTATAATCCTGATATCCTTGACAAGGTAGGGACACCAAATTTGCGTGCAAACTCCAGTAGAGGTCTGAAGTATGTGGAATAGGCCTTCATTAAGATGTAAGGATCGTTGGAGATGAAAGATTTCAAAATTAAATACGCTCTCGACATTGCTTTTGATGATATATACCGACAATGTGCAGAAAATTTCAGGTTTGAAGAGAAAATAACTCGAATGTCACGAATTTCAGAAACATAATCAATGCTGTTGTCACATAGTTCATAACTGCTTATATGAGTAGGACCGAATGACAAGACTTTCGTTTTAGAACTAGATATACGGAGCTGCATTTGCGAAGACCAACAACCTAATTCAGCCAAAGAATTTCTCAGGCATGAAAAAGTTCCTCCTCGATTGATTTGGTAGACCTTCAAGTCAACGGCGAAGAGACGCATTCCGCAATCAGACGACATGGTAACCGTGATGCTGTTAATATAAATTAGAAATAAGTAGGGGCACCAAGAATGAGCCCTGTGGCACCCCACTTGTGATGATGGAGGAACTAGAAATATGATTATCAATCAAAACCTGCTGTACACGGCCACAAAGAAAATCAGCCGTATTGGACTCCATATTGTTTCAGAACTGTCAGTAACTTGCGATGACTTATTGTATCAAACGCTTTTACGAAATCGATATATATACTACGTCCACTTGACAATGATCGTTAATCGCTGTTGTCCATTCATTCAGTGTCAGAAGTAGTTGAGTACATGGTGATCTGCCTCGGATGAAACCATGCTGGTCAGGTGATAGTAAATCATTATCCAAAAGATGCTCACGCAAACTGTCAGAAATGATGCACTCCATTGTATTTCAAATAACGCTGGTCAACGCGATTGGACGGTAATTACTAGCTGCTGATCTATCTCCTTTTTTGTAGAATGGCGTAATGACAGACCTTTTCCATACATCAGGGAGTCGTCCGGTTTTGAGAGAGGACTCAAACAGAATCTGCAGGGGGATTGAAAGTTCGCAACAGAGACTGCGGAGGAAAATTTGGTGGACATCCATCCGGCGTGTAACAGTATTTAGGCTTCAATCTACGGAGTTTGTCAATAATCAAATGTACCGGAAACTCCACATAACTCAATTCTGGTATACTCGTATTATGCGGATCATTTGCAAGGAAAGGAGCGTCACCATTGTCTTCAACAAAGACTGAGCTGAAAAAGGCGTTAAAACATTCAGCTTTCTCAATGGGATTATCAACTTTGATACCGTCCATATTTGTAATTTCAGGAATAGTTTGTTGGGTATTGAGTTTTTCCTCACGTATGAAAAGAACGATTTGTCACAGCCATTTCGAATGAGATTTGCTTCAATATTACAAAAGTAGGTGTTTACGGCTTCGGAGTAAGCTTTGCAAGCAATCCTGTACTTTTTAAGAGCACTAGAATCATATTTAATTTTCCTGTACAATGCGCGTTTCTTTGATAGGAGCCGCCGCAAGTACTTGGGATAGACGCGACGAATTGATCTCTCTCTCTCTCTCAGAGGAACAAGATTCTTGTCTGCAATTATGCAATCCAGAATTTGACAGAACTTGTCCCAGAATAACTGAACATCCTGCGATTCGTAATAGATGCCATACCAGTCCACACTGTCTAAAATTTTACCGATAGTTTGATAGTCAGCTTTGAAGAAGTCATGGCAAGTGGAACTAGGTGGACGAGGAGGGCAGGTGTTCATTGAAAAATAAATACTTTTGTGGTCGCAAGAGTCTGTGAATGGAGCATCTGTAGCAACATCAACAATATTGTGAGAATGATTTGTCAGAAAGAGATCAAGGATGTTGGTTCCTCTTGTGGGTTCGATTACCAATTGATTCAAATTCAATTTGATGCAGTTTTGAAGGAACATGAAGCTGAGAGAGCCTCCACTTGAAGTTAGGGATGACCAATCAATCGATGGGAAGTTGAGATCTCCTACAAAAATTGAAGTATCCGAGGAGTTACATCCAAAGTCAAGAAGGCCACATAGTGTTTTCACCTCGGCTTCAACGACGGTTGAAGATGGAGGGAAATACACGCAGTATATATTGTATTTGGCAGATCTGGAAACAGACAGTTCTATGGCGGCAACCTCGATCGACGAAAACTTTTGGGGATGTCAATAGAAGAGCTTTTGTAGATATGCTTTACAAAGATGGCGACTCCACCACCCAATGCACCTCTATCATTTCGATATAGTAAGTAATTAGATCTCTGTATTAAAGATGCATCTGGTATTCTATCGTCCAACCACGTTTCACTAATGCATATCAGATCATATTGTTGAGTCTCTATGCATGCATCGGTGAGTTTGTTTCTGATGGATCGAGAGTTGAAATAAATACACTTGAATGTTTTACGTGTTGATTAGGACGAGGAATTCCTCGAGGAACATTGATCGGCATAAAAGCTGTTAGTGAAATAACAAGGATTATATGAATAATGCTTCCCGAGGAAACTGAAATAATTGTCAATCACACGAGGGATTTCGTTGGCTGATTCGTTAAGGATGTGTCAAAATAATTGATTGCTGATGTCAAACTGATCAATAATAGAGTTGTTTTTAACTAATTTTCCTTTCTTTAATGTCAAGGTGTCTGTCGGCAAAGCAATTTTCTGTTCGTCCTTAAATCGCTTTCTCAGACGGGATTCCTCTACACGTGTAAGAAATGGAAGGTCTTTGTTAATATATACTTTTGAGCACCAAGACGATGAATTATTTTCTCTAAGAGCATTTTGCTTGTATAGCAATGAGTTTCTTACTTTCATATCACTGAGGGTTACCTTTAGGGTACCTTTAGGTTACCTTTTTAAATGAAAAAGAATATTGCAAATATTTCTGGAGCTCAAGGCAATCGAAAAACAATCGTCACTATAGTAGCATATTAGTCACTTTGTAACTGTCGAACACCTTTATGCACATGCTGCTTGGAAAAATGCACTCCCGCAGGCGCGATGAAGGCGTTCAAGCAGTTCGATAATTCATGAATAGAATATTTTAGGGTAGCTACATTCATGTGCATTCATGGCTAGAGTCATCAGCTAAAAGAAACAAAAAGGACAATTGTAGTTTGCTCGAATTGTTCGTGCGCGTTAGCCTCAAGTCCATGACCTGAATAAGGATGCCTGCTAGATCAGCTTCTGCAGCGGCAGTGTTGTGTGCTTGTGTAAAACAACGGATTGAATCGAAAGATATTGTAATTTCTTTACGAGATATTGTATTTCTACCTATTCAGATTTTGTGTATTTTCATAAATAAAATATGCTAAAATTTCAGTTGTGTTTATATTTCACATTTATCATTAAATTTGAAGCTCACGTTTTGTGTTGCGAAAGAACTGTATGATCAGCAGTAATTAGATACTTAATTTCTTCAAAAATAACGCTAGGTAGGCAGGCTTATATACGAGGTTCTAGAAATGCGTAGGTCTATATACGAGTGAATGCCTAGAATAGATCGACTCCGTGATGAATGAATGAATTTTGTATGGCTCGTGATTCCTTTATGAATTATTACAGTAGCTAAGTAAATTGTTTTTTCCTTCGATTGCCCGTACAAAAACATGCTTTCAACTTTTCAAATACTAATAACACCTTAAGCTTAAAATCTTTTCGGGTCAAAAATGACCGTCGGTGGTATATGGGTTAACTTGCTAACTCATTCTTTACGAAGTAGGCCTTTATGCGATTTTCACTGCGTCATTCACCAGGGTAAGCTAATTAGAGTGGTAGAATATAAAAAGGATTGGCTATTGACCTAGTTGTTTGCACACATATTAAATGCGGCCGTGATTCTTTCGGCTTTCGAAACGGCGGCCGAAAAATGTATGCGGTTGCGGAACCCTCATCTGGGGGAATGCTTTCTGCACAGGCATGGCGAAACATGATAGTTTTGCATAAGAAACCTACTTTTGATGTTAATCTTCTTCCTTATCTCCTGATCTCTGCTGACTCTGTTGGCCGCTCTACACGTGACATCATAGCTTCCTGGAGTTGCTTCTAAAGGTATTGCATGAGATATCTCTCCTTTGCCATGTCTCGTATACTCTTCCTGATTCTTGAGAATTAGTGTGATATCAGGCACTGGATTCCCGCGGCTGCTGCAGGAGATAGTGCTGTTGACCCGAAGTTCCTGATGATATTCAATGCTCCACTTTGTCTGATTTGGTCCGTCTGTAATGAAAAGGAACATTTATATCCTCTACAAAGCACGAAAAAAGCATTATAGATTACAGACAGCAATCCATCTGAAAACAATAGCAACAAAGAAGAAATGTTCGATATTTCAGAGGTGAACAGTCTGATTTTCAGTCTTAACAGACGAAAACTCGCATCTCTTCTCTATCAATATTGGAGTGTCAAATAGCACTTGAAATGGAGAGCTGTTACACGAAGGAGTATAAATAGTGAATTTGTGGCCTCTCGCTCTACATTGCCCCTCCATGCAGTGCGATGAAGAACGACAGCCGCACGTTTGGGAGTGGTACAGTGGTTGCAGATTGTTTTCAAGGAGCATCCGTCAGCACTCGAGCTCAAAGCTACCTATCATTGCAGCAACACCGACATACTGCCGTGTTCACGGCTTCAGATATCTGCTCTTCACCATAGATACCATGATTGCTGTGTTATCAGATTACTATGTAGAACGGGAAGTCATGGGGCATTGCTGTGGGAGAAAGAGCGGCAATCAATGGTTGGAAGCAGATGTTTGTAGTCGTAAACATTGTAAATGCGGCAGGGCATTGATGCAATGATAGGTAACTTAGAACTCATGTGACCGTATCGCATTTTTTTAGTGCAGTCAATCTACAAGGTAAAAGCAATATACTAAACTGAAAATAATAAATGCCAGTAATTAAATCAAAATTTATCATCCATGAATTCTATTATATCAATTAATTAGGCTACATTAATTAATTAATGTAAAATCCTATCCGTTGTAGTCTTATAAGGCTTCAATAGGTAAGGGACTAATGCAAGTACATGCGATATAATAAGGACTTAACTTTATTGGAATCACTTAGAAGAATTATGAAAAATTGCTCACTTGAACGATCCTCGACTAGACGACTACGAATTCTAGTGATATACTTACCACAACGTCTGGGTAATACTTTATCAATTTGGTCAACTTTGTTCTAACGATGACGGTTGATTGGTCATAAGAAAATTGACACCGCACAGACCTGTCATCTGCGACTAAGGCTCCCTGCTGTGATTAATTAAGAAGATAGAAGTGTTTGAGGTTAAGATGAAGATAAAGTTATGAGATCCTGACAAGGACGCATGGTTCGTTTTCTACAGATGTCAAGAATCACTCAAAAGTTCAGCAAAACGTGTCTCAGAATGAAGAAAAATGTGATACTTAAAATGATTACACTTGATGGTAATGAGTTCATCAGCATGAACTCAACCAGGATTCGCGCTTAGGCCCCTAATTCCTCAACGCTCAGGAATCTGCACATCTATCATCTACAGACTCAATGACACCAATGAAACAGAAAATAAAATATACGATGAAAATTAAATATAAATAGCGGAAACTATTCAGACTGAAGGAAAATGACATAATGAAAGATAATGAAATTGAAAATAAATAAAGCAAATAAATAATTACAAAATTATGATCGAAACTGTTATGACATTACAAGTAAGAAAGGTTTGTCACAATCGGCAAAAGGACAGTGTACGAAAATCTGGAGTCAAGGGATTCGGAATCTTTCATACCTGTGGTCATAATCGGTAGCTCATGTCAAAGTCGATAAATTTGTTGTGTTGAAGGATTTGTAATTATGCATCTTGCCATATGTTCGCAGCTTAAAGGTTTCGATCATTATCAAAGACGTACTGTAATTTGTGTGGAGGCATAAAGTCCGAATTTTCTCAAAATCTTGTCATGCCTATGCAGTGGTCGTTCTGCAGATATTATTAATTCCTTGCTGGGATTAAATATTATTATCACAGCTTTGAGTATGAATTTGTTTCTGGTGTTAGATAATGTAGAGGATGGTTGCTGTCTTTGATCCAAATTTTGAATAAACGCATACCAATAACATGACGGCGATAGAATAAAGGAATGAAATCGCAACAATTACAGCTTGATGTTCCACATATTATTGCATGGGCTCGGGATTGGATTTTTTCAAATAAGTTCACTTGCTCAGTATTAACATTTACAAATAGTGGTGCTGCGTATTCTAGGACACTCCGTATGCAATTATTAAAGATTATTATCAAATCACCTCTTGTAAGAAACGGTTTTAGTTGACGTAATATCGACAGTTTGGAAGAAGCTCTCTTTGAAACAGAACCGAAATGGGCTTTCCATTTGAAGTCCTCATCAAACACGACACCAAGAAATTTCAAAGTTTTCTGTAAAGGAATATTCGGAATTTGAAGATGAGAGTCGTATAAACATCTGTTGGCACTTCTCCGTCTTAATGATCATCACATTGTCCATTCACTGATTTGTGATAAGGCCGACGATAAAGGACTTTGAGTACTCTGTTTGTAAATGATGCCAACAAGTAATATGTCATCGGCATATTTAGTCATAAGAATTCTGTTATCATTTGCTACAATTAGGTCATTGATGAAATAGGCGAAAAGCAACGGTCAAATGGAGGATCCTTGAGGAACACCGCTGAGAGCGGGCACATCCTTTCCATGGATCGACTTCCACCTTGTTCTTTGAGATCTAGACTTAAGATAATTGCTGACAAACATAACAAAATACGGATTTAAATCATCATTGATCATTTTTTGAATAAGTAGTCGGTGGGATATTTTATCGAAGCCTTTTGTGAGATCAATGGCAACAGTGCTCCCACTCACACCCGGCCCGAATTTTCGGGCCGGGTGCGAAAATTATGGGCCGAAGTATTATTAACTGCATTTAGTCAAATGTGATATATTTCTAATAATACTCCAGTATATGGGTGTAACTGGTCCTCCATTCATATTTTACAGGAGACCTATCTAAAGCCCTAGTAAATCAGAACATCTAAACCAGTATGTAATCTGATTGAAGATTAAAGAAAAACTAAATTATGAAATACAGCATCATATTCCGACTCAAAAGCATCAAAATTGATCAAAGGCATAGACAGATACCGTGAATTATAAAGACCAGCTGTAATTGTTTTTTCAGCAGGCCTTCATACCCGCATGAGTAGGCCCCTGCCCGTTTTTAGTTGTTTAGAGCATACTCATTTCTAGATATTCAACTAGACTAGCTGGAGTAAAATGGCTGTCATATTTAGAACAAGAACATTTCGAGGAGAGGTTTTTTCGAAACTTTTTTTGTATTCGGACAAAAGATCGAGATTCCATTCAATTATGTTCTTCGTAGATTCCGTGATCACTAACTAACATTGAATACCAATTTGATGCAAAGAGCAAGTAGGCATCGTGCCAATATAGGGACATCATAGAATTTCAAGTCTGACTGAAATGAAATGACTGGCCTGTGTGAAAATAGAAAGCATGACAATTACGGTACTTCTCTGCAATCGTGGCAGCATAGAAGTCAACTGATAACGTGACCTGCATCATTACCTGATCATGTACTGCATCATTTGTCACACTAAGCAAAAACCAGTGACCAAGTAGGATGCCTTGAATGATGTAGGCCTAGTCATTCTTTTCTGGTCAAATTCGTGTAAGCCTCCTAGAACACAACCCCTTTAGGAAATTTTGAAGTCAAGTCAATATTTAATGAACGGCCCGAATCATTGTTCAATATAGCTCCCAGTAAAGAAAATTTTTAAACAAAATATCATGAAACACCCCAAATTCTTGCATTCCATGGGAATGAAGTATAGGGGTCTAGACTTGTTTTTCAGGCAATTTCACCAAAACGGCCCGAATTTCAGGAAAATGAAATTCGGGCCGAGGATAGAAAATTCGGGCTTTCGGTCCAACTGGCATGAAATTCGGGCCATGCCCGAATTCGGGCCGAAGTGGGAGCACTGAATGGCAAGCATGTGGCAGCTGACTACGTCGGATGCTTGCAAGTTTCTGGAAATGAAGTCCTCGACATTTAATAATGCACACGTGGTGGAACTCCCTTTTCGGTAACCAAACTGAAATTTATCAAATTTGGACATAATATAATTTCCAAAGTGTCTCACTAATTTTCTCTCCAACAACCGTTCAGGAATTGGCAATAACGATATTGGACGAACTCTTTCCAAGCTTGGCGGGTGTGTTTTGGGAAATAGTAGAATATCATCGATTTTCCATGTAATAGGTAAATCAGCATTGGTCATACAATGATTGAACAGATGAGTAATAGGTTGTGCTATGGCGGATGAGAAGTTCGACTAAACAATTGAAGGAATGCCATCAGAGCCAGGACTGGTTCGGGGATTCACCTTGGACAAAATACTATTTACTTGATTCTCCGTGAACATGAAGGGAACAATAAAAGGGAGGTAAACATCACCAGCTCCATAACAGACGAATTCAGAGTTCAACTTGTCGTCAACAGTCTTCAAGATTTCTGATATATCTTTAGTGGGATCACATTCAGCCAACCAGTTAGATTCACGAGCGTTGCTGTTAGTCACAATCTTCTTTACATCCCAAATAGAATCTTTGGAACGAAACCCATTGCTCCAATTTCGTTTTGCTATAAAAATCAGATGCTTCACCTTATCGCGATAATGGCGATATAACACGAAGTTCTTTTCCTGTAAGCCACATATCTCTTGTTAATATTCACTTTGAGTGCATTTGTAATCCATGGTTTATCTCTGCTGGAACGCTTAATGAAATTTGATGGTAGTAAACTGATAGCTTCATGTAAATGACGATAGAAAATATCACACATAGAATTTGTCAATATCAATAAGGATTTCATTCCATTTAACGTTGGCCAAGTAGTTCAGAGCCATATGCAGGTTAGATGCTCGAAAATCAATCACCTTGGTCAATACATCATGTTGGAACGTTACGCGATGAATAGACTGAAGAAGAAGTACATTATGGTCGCTCATACCAAACGGTGGAAATACTTTTACATCATGGTAAAGATGTACCATATCATCTGGTAAGAATATTGAATCCAGTATATTTTCACCTCTTGTTGAGAAGGTCAACGACATTCTCAGTTGCAAAAGATGATTCAAAGTGTGACGTATTGATCTGATTGAAGTCACTGGTAATAAAGACACAATGATTAGCATACTGAGTCAAGAAGCCATCAATAATAGTGATTACATAATCACATAACGTTTCCGTAGTAGAGATACTCAAACTGCCTCCATGAGGGAAATATATGATAACCAATAAACAGTGGAATCGGCGATAAGTAATTTTCACAATAAGTATCTCAACGTCAGTAAACTGTGAATGAGAAAAGAGCATAGTCGTCGTAAAAGCATCATTAATCCAACAGCAAATTCCTCCACCAATTTTACCAGAAGTTGCGATCAGAGCGATAAACATGATAATTAATTTGATTATGAAATTGTTTCGTCGGACACATCACCATCAAGCCAGGTTTCTGTTACACAAAAGAAATCTGGAAGGTACCTTGTCAAGAAAACACTCAATTCGTCAAGTTTATTAATAACGAGGATCTTTATATTTAACAAGAGAAGAAATAACTTGACATATCAACTGCTCGAAAAACTGCTCGATCAACTGCTTGACAAATAACTGCTCGAGCATTGAATAAACACAATGAAGGAACAAACATCTCAGTTTGTCATAAAGTACGAGAATTGTCAACTATTTTGCCTTTGCGCAAAATGACAATTTCTCCGTTGTTTTTTCTTCTTGTAAACTCGTCAACCAATTCTTTATCAAATGCCAGTTCTTCTCTCGTTTTGTCAAACCTGAAGGATACAAGAGTACCATTTCTTTCATTATAAGATTTCAGCTTTGAACACACACAGCTAATCTTCATGTTTTCGCTCTCTAAGACCGAGCAGTTTGGGAAAATGCCATCAAGGCGGCATGAGACAGTGTCTAACAATAGCAATACAGTGAAAAGAATACATTGCACGTGGAGTGAAAGAATGACCTCCAATTCTCAATTCAGAAAATCAGATTCATGTTGCATGTCCTTCCATCAGCTGAAGTGGTAGGAAAAAATACTTTCCATCAAATATCTTAACAATTAGCCCCACATGATGATCCCGTTACCTTCAGCTTCTTTTCTGGCAAACCTGATTACTTCAGTCTTTTGTTCGTGCATGTATTACATTCGCATTCGAAATGATCGATGTTTTCATTGAATATTCATTTTCTTCATTTTTCCATTGATGGTTTCCTGGCATCTGCCTCTTTGGTTTATTAGTCAAAGAAGTGAATAATCTATTAAGACGTTTGACGTTGTAAATGTTTTGTCAATAAGAAAAAGTGAAAGAATAAAATAAAATTACAAAAGTGGAAAGTAAAGGACTTGCTGGCATCGTTGCACCAGTGTCTGCGGTATTGATCATCTAATGGGGCATACTACACAGTAAACTGTAACCAGCCAAATGCCAGACAATTTATCAGCCATAATGATCAGACAATATGAGACAACTGGCAGCCAAACATCAGGGATACTGTCTACTTTTCTGAATATGTTGTCCTTGAAACGATTCAAAACCAGCGAATTATATCTGAGCACTACTAGCCACATCCGCTGTCACTAGCACTCACTCACTTCATGCTGTCATTAATAACTCTACCAGACAATTAATTAACTTTCACAAATTTAATCAGAAAGTTAGGAAAATGTACCCTTAAAAATTGTAGAGAACATTGTAAAAACCGAATTAAAACACAGCATCAATATGTCAAATGTCCAGAACTGCAATTGTCATCACTCTAGGTGTAAAAAATGAACTCCACTTATTTGAGGCATTGAATATTCATATAATTGAAAATCATGAAGGATATCATACTATCTTGATAAAAGTGCATGCACTAGTCATAAGTAGTATGATATGCAGCAAACGTAATAATACAAATTAGTCCGTGCGATGGGACAAAAATTGTCTGATAAGCAGGAAATTTGTCTGATAATACGTAGTCTCAGTCAAAACACTGATTTGGCTGAAGAATTGTCTGGTAAGTGGCTGCATGCAGTTTACAGTGATGTCACTCAGTAAGAGTCAATTCATCAAAACCTTCATTGAGTGACAAGCTAAAAGTGTTGTTGTTAGAAATATTCTCTAGGCAAACTCAGATGTAGCCTAAAGTGCGACTAGATATCAGTAGACATTATTCTACAATTCATCTGCACTTTACGAATGCATGATGTGGTTCTCCACGTACCCGGACAGACCGTTGAGAGAATCGAAAATTTCTTCGGGTACTCATAATGAGATGTAATTTTTTCCAGAATGGATGTTATGGACTTAACCTCGCTTGTCATTCATGAACTTCATCCTTTTCTTTTGTAAATAAGTCTTTTCCTTCATCTTCCTTTTATTTGTATTTAGTAGTATTTACTCATTTTTGACTTCTGCTGTAAATTACTTTTTGAATGTTGCTCACGCTGCACTGGTAGTGGCCAGATTTGGATTGCTTGCATTTCTACATGTTCCATTGACAAAGCCGGAAGGCGAAAATTCTGGAAAAATTACATCTCATTATGAGTACCCGAAGAAATTTTCGATTCTCTCATCTGCAATTTACATGGGTTCATGTGTTGATTCTCATCAGTGTGAACAAATCGTTGTGCGATAAAGCTCGTTAGATTCAGTACTTTTCCAAAGCTGAGAATCTCTAAGATGATACCTTTGGCCATTGAGACCATCTGTCTACATGCACCTTTTAAGTGCATGAAGCTGCGTGTAAGAATATTCATGTGCCGTAATTCAGAGTGATTTCTGTTGTGGATAATGATCGATGGTATTACCTTGGAATTGACTGCATTTTAAAATGTATGAAGTACTATGAATCCTCCCTTGACGTATCACCTATCCGTTCATTGAACGAGGATATGGTAGACCGAGTTCACACGAAGATCCGAAGATCCTTCCATTTATTGAGGATTTCATTTGTGGTAGACGCAGTTGAGTTTCTCCTTATTTGTGTGCACAATAAAGAAAAGGCCAGGTCAAACTACGATTAGATTTAACAAATCCGTTTTATCTAAATAAATCGGTTTTGTGTGTTAAACCATCGCAAGCATTTAATCGCGATATAGCCGCAATTTCGACACTCGATCATGATATTGCGATTTGATGAAACTGTCTGGTACATGTGATCGGCTTTGTCAAAGCTAAAACTTGCTGAGGTCAAAGATAGGATTTCATGGTGTCCAAAGATTTCGATTGAACAACATTCGATGTCAAGATCGGATTCATCGAATATTGTGAACAGAAATTACAGTGGAAATGTGATCAATCATGAAAATATAAAACTCGTTTTATCAAATCATTATATGACATTGATGAACATGAAGAAAGGAACACGTGGTAGGCGATGGGGTCATCCGGAAACTAATTCGCTGCTGGAAGGCGTAATTGACAACGCCCTCGATTATGCCTCTGCGAAAGGTTATGTCGACAGCAGGATTAAATTTTTTGAAAAGGAATCGTTCAAGAAGATCAAGGAAGAAGGAGGAAGAACCAGTGAGCAAATGAATGTCCGATTGGAGAATTTGTTTAAGGAGTACAGAAAGGTAAGTGAAGCATTATGAGATTATTCATCATAGTTTATTACATTGTGCATCTAATGCAATATGGATCATGTTACGCTCTTCTTTATTTTCAGGTGTTGAAGGACAAGGCGACTAGTGGCAACGGTGACACAATCGAGGAGCCATTAGACCTGAAAGTTCAGGGTAGCACTCAAATGTTTGATTTGCTGTCCGATTTGGATTCTCGTGTACATGGACAAATTGGACATGGATCTTCACTAGGTCCTAAGACAGTTAGAGACGAAAGTGGAATCGTCTATAAGCGCCCAGCAGAAGTGGTAGAAAGTGGAACGACCACGGACAGGGGACAACCACCTGCTAAGAAGCCAGCTCCAACTCCAAAACTTAGCGAGGCTCTCCATTCTATGGCGTTCTTATCGTGAGCTCTTTCACTGACCCCAGTTAGGACATGAATTAGTTTGCCATTCAAATCACAAACATATTGAATGTTCATAGAGTCGTAGCATTTCCCCGGCCTCGCAGAATAGAAATTGTCTACACCATGATCAGGTCTTTGGATCTTCATTAGAAAGCCGTCCAGCAGTCCGATTATTTTCTTTTCATCCACATATCGGCTTGTCATATCCTTCGTCTCATACATTTCCGGCGGTGGATACTATAGACAATCTGCTCGCAACGAAGGGATTTCCAAGCCGACCATGATACTGTATAGTAGAATGGTCGCCTCATACTTGAGTTCTACGGCTTCCCATTACATCAGGTTGCCATCTGTACAGGAAATTGGGGATATGACAAGCCGATATGTGGATGAAAAGAAAATAATCGGACTGCTGGACGGCTTTCATCTGATGTAATGGGAAGCCGTAGAACTCAAGTATGAGGCGACCATTCTACTATACAGTATCATGGTCGGCTTGGAAATCCCTTCGTTGCGAGCAGATTGTCTATAGTATCCACCGCCGGAAATGTATGAGACGAAGGCCTCCACCATTTTACAGCTAACCCTGTAATGACATTTGGGATGATCCACCATGCGATATTCATGGAATTCTTTAGAATTTTGGCTAGGTCTCCTTTCGATAGACGGTATGTTGAGGAATAATCCGCATCTGATGAAGATATGGCTTTCATACGTTGATGCTTCGGGCCATGAGTCCTTACAACTCGTGCTGCAGCCAATCGATTCGCAGACATGTTTAATCGTGTTTCTGACCTCTCTCTTCGATTTACGCTATTTAACCACCTAGTGGTTTAACAAATCTCACATTGCTTAGCATGCCGCGAAGTTGTCAATGCCATTCACTTGCGGTCGTTTAACAAATCCGTATCGATTTGACGAAGTTCTTGGTTTTGATAAAGCCAAAGTGGTCAGAAGATCGATTTAACAAAACCGATTATGCTACCAGAACAGTGGAGGTCAAACTTCGGATTTACATGAAACCGTTTAAAAATGGTTTTGTTTAACAAAACGGACGTTTTATTGAAACGGTTTTAATTAATCCAAATTTACATGAGGTCAAACATGCGTTTACAGTAATCCGCTTTAATATTGCTGCGATTTAATAAAACGGTTTAATCAAAACCAGTTTGCTGAAACCGATTTGTCAAATCTAATCGAAAGTTTGACCTGGCCTTTAGATTACAGACTCCCTCTGAAATTCCACATCCCAGCAGTCTGTGTCTGACTCTGTGTTTGCAGCTCTTTCTATTTACCTATCGTGCTGGCTGCAGCAAATCTTCGCTTCATTTCGAGGTGGATTGGCTATTTGATTGTCATCACAAGCGGTTTGTCTATGTATTTACCAAGTACTAGAATAGACATTTAATGAAATAAGATTTAAATTATTTTATTGAGATAGAAAATTCCAAAGTATCAGTAATTAGATATATATTTTCGATATAATTCCTTTCTACTTCTTCTTGACTTACACTGTACATCAAGTCGCGTTTCCTTTTTATCTTCTCCCAAACGACATCCAATTATCGCGTCATTCTGCCGAGATAGAGCCGTCCAACTCCACCTCTTCTGGAAATCTCCACTCAGTCCTGATGATTCTTCCTTGATATTGTCGTTGTTCCACAGCTGTCCATATCCCTGCAACTGCTGAGATGTCGGCGGAGATCCCTTGTGGTAGATGCAGGTGACAGTGACCCGTTCTCCTGCCTTGGGCTGTTGTGGATGAACACGAATACTTCTGACCGTCGGAGAACTCTTCACGTACAAAGTGTCTGAGACGTTCAGTTGTCTGCTGATTGACGCAAAATTGTTCTCATCTTTCATCTAAAAATGTGCATTTATCGGTATTCACACAAAGCATACACATGTCAGGAAAATTGATATCGAGAACGAGAAATTGTAGCAAAATTGGTTATTCACGAAATGGGCAATCTCTAAATTCTCATTTCATATGTCGTCAATTAAATCTAGAATTTCCCTTTTCGTGTAGTACACATATTTTTTAAATTAGGGGTGTACCGATTTGTGATTTTTGATAATCAGCCGATCACCGATTAATCGGTGGAAAGTAGCCGATTAATCGGGTAGATTATTTCTTTCGAGTTCATGTAAAATCGGCGTTTTCCATGTGCCAAAAGTACGGATTTAGTTAAAGGAAACTTAAACTTAATAATAACTTAAAAATAAGAGTGAAGTGCACCAAATATAAGGTAAAACAGGATCCGAATATTCCATACAAAAAGCCTTGCGATGCTAGTCTAGTCCTACGTAGAGGTGAATGATTTTAAATTTTTATCAATTGCTTTTGATTAGATTCTAGTAGGCTACTTGTTACTCGTAGAAGTAATTTTGGTGGCCGAAATATACAACAAGAAGTTTATTTCATGTGATTACATAGGCTCTTCATTCCAAGCAAAATCACATCAATAATCAGCATCATTAAAATAATAGAGACGCGGATGAACCGATCCATTTTCTAACCAATGATGGAATGAAAGGACAAAACTCATCCTTGTCATTATGTCGAAGGGGCCTGAAGTGACTCGCAATTGCTTACTACACTATAGGACTCTACTTTGATAGATGATAATTTCATCCGTTATTTATGGAAATTAATACAATATATAGGCCGATATTCCGCGATGGGATTCGAACCTAGGTATTCCAGTTACACTAGTGAGTGCTCCATCACAAGGCTGCAATAGGAGCTGGTCAGATGCAAAGCGAATGGTTGCATGTCGCCGTCAACCAGAGACGAGATCGTGACATGGCCAAGGACTACTTAGAATTTGAAAGGCATGAAAAGTTAGGATCAGCGCTTCTTCTAGAGTAGAAACCGAACACTGGCCTGGATTTTTAGAAACACAACCGGTCGCTCGTTCTTGAGGTTACTTTCCTTGTCGTCTTCTAGAACTTGATATTTCCATACAATGTGTGTATTGTGTTGATGCGCAATCGAGCATAATTTGTGCGGTTTGCAATCTTGTCTATCATCATTAACAATCACGTCAAAATCATAATTTCTTCGAGATGCGACTAAATTTCCCCAGCATTTTATTACCGAAATAATTTTTTGATAACATAGAAATTTTCTTGGCGGTTGTAAGTTATAATTACGGTTTGAAAGGCAGGCACAGGCTTGCATGTTCCGAACTATGAATACGTAGCATCTGCGAACATGAAAATATGGATGTTCACTTGCAGATATACATAAAAAATTGCATTCAGTTGTTGGCTACTTTTGAATGCTCATATGCCTTTGTTATGAGCAAGAATACATTTGAGTGAGTCTTGATAATGCAAAATATGATAATTGAATGTTCAATCGTAACTTGCGCATGTATTCAAATGACTACTAATTTCAAATCAGACGGGCCTGAGCCTAAAAATTAAATCTGCAAACGGGACCAAAGAATTGGCTGACGGGCCCGGACCGAAACGCCCATTCTGGGCTCTTTTAGGCCCCATTCGAGGCTAGGCGAAAAGTACTTAGTATACGCACTTATACATGATAATTTGCGAGAATAACTCATTGATCAGCATTCATAATCATTATGACAATCTAGTCTATGAGAGATTTCAATTGTTTCCAATCATTGGAATGATGCAAAAAAGTCATTTGAATTTAGATTAGTAGTTCGATGCATAATGTGCATGTAGAGTGAAGTTTATCGAAATGTTTGAAATCTTGTCTTTCGATCAGTCACCAAATTTGAATGAAAATCAACAAAAATCTTCAAAAGTCCACTAATAGGCAAATAATCGGCCGATTACCGATTATCACTCTGCAGTGTCAATAATCGGCCGATTAATCAGTGCACCCCTATTTTAAATATTAGTTTGTAAATCACAGTTACTTCAAACTTTCCCATATGATAAAAATCGTTATAGAAACGACATGTGCAACAATGAAAGATGTCACATATTATAAACATGCAAAGTTGTATTTACGAAATGGCTTCAAATGCTTTTGGTGAGCATGGAAGCGCTTGCTATCGGCGGTTACAATTATGACTAAATGTCTGTTCAGTGATATAATTGCACAGATATTTGCGCAGATTTGGTGCTTTTTGGTTTATGGTTGTGTATTTTCAGAGTTGTGTATTTTTGATTTATGGCTGTTAAAAACGATGGTACAGACAACAAAAACAAATGTCAAGCATTCGGTTGACCTTTACATATGCACGGTTGTGGATGAACACGAATATTTCTGACCGTCGGCGAACTCTGCACATGCCAAGTGTCTGAGACGTTCAAATTGCTGCTTGCTGACGCAAATTTGGTCACGTCTTTCATCTGGAAAATGTTAATTTCTAGAAATATTGTTGCAGCGAAGTTGCGCAAAGGAAGAAAGGATAACAACTTTCGTTGCCCATATAAATCTGTGTTATGCACCAACGTTTAGGATTATAACAAATACATCATCATCTGACGCAGTGTAAATTAGTATACATGCAAATTGCGACGTGGTACCACAACACTCCCGCCACAACAAAGAAAATTTCTGAAGTGACTCGTTTAAATCAAGAAAATAGTATTTACAACTATTTTGTTATCGAACACTCATTTCAATGTGTGGTAGATGAAGCTGCAAAGCTGGGCCACTTCTTGTTTTCTCGTCTTTTATCTGGAAAATTCTAATTCCTTGAAATATTATAGTAGCGATGCAGCCCAGTTGAAAAAAGGAAAACAACTTCTGTTGCCAGCAGAACTCTGTGTTGTACATTAACTTTTTGAAGTTGCAAATACATCTTCATTTGATGCAATTTAAATTAGCACATACAAGCGACGAGGAAGAACTAAAACACTCCTCCAACAGTATTTATTAAAAAAAATTCATTAATTTTTAAAAAGCATTTATTTATAAGTATGTCATCTTAGATTTTGGTAGATAAAGCTGTAAATCTGGGCCTTATTGTAAACTCCGACAAGACAGAAATTTTGATGATAAGTAGAACCATTCCCTCACCGTCAAATGTAGTTAACCAAATAAGAGTGGAAGTTGTCCCAAGCTTCACCTTTCTTGGGGCTCATAAGCCGAATTGGCGTAGTACAAGACGAAATCGCAAGCGGAAAGGCCCTCGCCAGTGAAATTCTTCGAAGACTTTGGAAACCTCTCTGGAAGCACCAAATCATCAGCAACCGCATGAAAATTATAGTTTATGACGCAAGTACTTCTTTACAGCTCCGAAACATGGGCTGTTTCGGCCACTCACGGGAAATAGATTTATGAGCTTTGATAATAGTATCAAGCAACGTGTCCTAAACATTCGATCGCAAGACCACTTCACCAATGAGGAACTGTGACGTCGTTCTCATCAACTGGTGATGCGTCGCCTACTAGTTGGATGGAGAATCACGAGCCCGTTCACACACGCGATGGAACGTCTTACGAGATGACCCCGACAATCTGGGGATCTCCATCGACCGAGCGAAGGAACAAGCCCTGGATCGACCCTCTTGGCGACGACTGGTGATGACCGCGGCCTCAACGCCTCACAGAGAGGAGATATAAGCAGGTAGGCAGACTAGTGCACACCAATACACTAGTGATAGTCAACTTTCGAAGTAATACATGGATATTCCAGCTTCTCAACCATTGGTTCATCCAACCGTCCGCCAATTTCTTTGTTCTGATTCTGCTATCTCGTCTGATAATAGGCTTACACAAACACATTTGTGTCGTGGTGAACGGTCGTACATTCTCTTGCTCTCGTGACAGTACTTTGGTTTTTGGATCATTTTGTTGGTTTGCGTTGGGTGCTTTCTCTCGAATTTTGGATCATTCGGCTCCTGGTATAGTTGTCCATGTGCTTGTCTGGTTGGTTTTTGTCGGTTGGTGCTCACTTTGGATTTTTCCGACATTAGTACATTCCTGTCTTTTGCGCTTGAGTAATATTCAGAACTCTCCGCTCGCACATACATCGTTGGATTTCCCCAGTGTCTCTGCAAATTGTATTGTGTCTACATTTGGTGCTGAAAATAGATATCGGTCTTGTGCAAATCGATCTGCATCTGTTCCGTTCTGCTTGTTGTCTGCTGTATCAGCTGACATTGTCAGTTGCTCTCGCTAATCAGCTGTTATTATCGGGCAATTGCAAGGGAAGTCTCGCCAAATTTTATTTGGATATCGATTTTTTTTCTCTTTTCTTTTTTGTTGGCATAGCAACGTTACGGTGTCATTGTCGCTGTTATCCGATATGCCCATAGAAATAAACTGTTTATCTGAAGTTCGCTAGAATGGAAATTGACTCAAGTTCGCGGCACATCCGGGGGAACTAAGTTGGGGCATGAAGAACCAATTAAAAGCTTCGATTTACTCATTTGACTGATTCTAACCCAATGATACAGACGTTGGCAAGCGTATCTTAGTGAAAATGCGTGCGATTTATGTGTCGTTATTGTGCATTGCATGAAGCTTAATTTCTATTCTAGAGGTTTTATTGTTGTCAATTTCTATGGATGTGCCTGGTGGTACAACTCCAAAGACAAGAACAACACGTTCCGGCTCCTCTTCTACAACAGTTACGTTGTCAGACATTAAAGCATTGATCGAGTCTACTCGGTGTGACATAATAAAGACCGTGAAATCCGAAATTGAGGACCTGAAGGCAACTGTCAACGCATTGCAGAGACAAGTTCAAGAATTGGACGACGCTAACAACCTTCTGCAATCTAAACATGATAGACTGCAGGATGAGGTTAACCGCTTGAATTCCAGCAATAGTAAACTTCTGGAGCAATCAGACGAGATGGAGAATGCTTTGACTTCATTGAGCAATCTACCTCTCAATATATCTTCAACGATTCCTAATGAAGTTAGCGAACAATTCAAAAGGAAATGCAACCTTATGATTTCGGGTGTTCCTGAAGAGTTGCTAACATCATCATCGGATGAATCTTCAGATTCTGATTTCGTGAAGTGTGCGAATATATTTCAGAAAATTGGATGTGAAGGCAACGTCGTCTCTGAAGTGCGTCGTGTAGGCAAGCCTAACGTTAATCGACCTCGTCTCATTAAAGTTGTTTGCAGCAGTGTCGAACAGCAAGTGACAGTCTTGCGAAAAGCGAAGAACTTGCGAAAGTTTGCGGAATTACGCGAAGTTTATGTGAATCCGGATCGCACGCCTCTACAGCAGAATTGTAGGAAAGCTCTCCTTGATGAACTAAGGCAACGAAGAGATGCGGGAGAGGATTTAGTCATCTTTCGTGAAGAAATCAGAGAGGCGCGAGTTGAAAAATTTCTGAAGTCGATTTTAACTCCCAAGTCTGTAAAGTCGATTATTCCAAATGGGAATCACAACTGGCTTCTTCTTTGCAACGCACAGTCACTGTTTTACAAGCTCGACGAGCTGCGCGCCCTCGTTTCTACAACCAGACCGTTATTCATCTGTGTTACGGAAACTTGGTTCACGCCTGACATTGGCAGCGATCTTGTTGAAATTCAAGGCTACAGTTTTTTCCGGTGTGATAGACAGGACAACGAGTCTGATCACAGACGCGGAGGTGGTACCATCATATATTTCTCCTCCTCATCCTGTGCTTCTCGTGTTGTGATTCCTTTACATTTCATCCCTCCTCCTGGCATTGAGTTCTCCCTTCTTCAGTTTATAGATGAAGACTCATCACTTGCTTATCTTATGTGTGTCTATGTTCCACCTGGTTTGAGCATTGATCTGATAAATGTCTTTAAACTATTTGTAACACGATGTTTTGACTATTTCCTATCAATCAATCCTGAATCCTCTTTTTATGTATGCGGTGACTTGAATCATTACGATTTATCTTTTCTGTATAACAACTTTGAATTGAGTAATATTGTCACTACCCCCACATTTGGTAACGCAATTCTCGATAAGTTCTTGTGTCACGAGAATCATCA
Source organism: Prostheceraeus crozeri (assembly GCA_907163375.1). Lineage (NCBI taxonomy): Eukaryota > Metazoa > Platyhelminthes > Polycladida > Euryleptidae > Prostheceraeus > Prostheceraeus crozeri. The sequence continues at coordinate 139,496 of CAJQUW010012682.1, forward strand.
GAATAATTTTACTGTTTCAATGGCTCCTTCTTTGGGTGCAGCAGTTAACACTCATTCCGTTCTTTTGTTACAGGAAATGTGTCATCAGTAAAAAACGATGTTCATTATCATAAAGTGTATGACTTTCGGAAGTCTCATGTCTCAGCGTTTTGTTCAAAGTTAAATACAGTAGATTGGTCTCCCATTTTACACTGTCAGAATCTACATGTTTGTGTGAATGTGTTTTATAGAATTTTGTACGAAGCTTTGTCAGTCATACCAGTGTCTGTTGTTAAATTTACCAGCAAAACTAAACCTTGGATCTCACCCGTTTTGATTGGTTTGATAAACAAAAGATGGCTAGCGTACCGGAACAAAAATTATGCCTTATATAGCCACTACAAGGTAAAAGTCAAGAAAGAAATTTTTAAGTCTAAGCTTGTTTGGAGCAGAAACATGAGGAACTCTCCTAAAGGCATGTGGTGAATTGTGAATGAAATGCGCAATAAGTCAACCGACAGCTCGATCAATAAGATTGTTGATCTATTTTCGAATATTACTGATGCTGCTGAAAGTATAAATGCTTTGTTCTCACGCACCTTTGTTCCTCAGTCAGACTTACCTGTTATACCGGATTGTCATTCTATTTCCTTTACACGTTTATGTGATCCTATGTCTGTATGCAATATGTTGCGCAACTTGAATACAAACAAATCCTGCGGTAGCGATGGAATTCATCCATTTGTTTGAAAGGTTTCTGCTGATGTTATTTGCCATCCTCTTAGTCACATTATCAGTCTTTCATATCCAAAGCCTTGGAAGATGGCAGATATACGGTATGTCCTTTGCCAAAAACCAGTCCTGTTAGGAAAGATGCTTTACGTCCAATATCTCTGTTGCCTGTGATGAGCAAAAATTGTTAAAAGGTTGTGTTAAACAAGTTTCTTGAGCCCTTGTTACGCTTTTATGACAATTCCCAATTTGCCTACAGGCCCAGCTCATCACCTGTGTGTGCTTTAGTTACCATACATGAAACTATTTTGATTCTCCTAGACAATCTTGAAATTTGTGCTGTCCGTGTTATCACTTTTGATATGTCCAGTGCATTTGATCGCGTTCCCCATCACCTTCTTTTGTCAGAAAGCAAAGAATGAAACTGGATGATGTACGAAGCTCTCAAGTTCGAGTTACAAGTGGTGTTGCTCAGGGCTCAGTGATCGGCCCTATTTTGTTCGCGTTGTATATGTCTACATACTCACCTTTTAACAGCTTGCACACGCATGTAGTAAAATATGCAGATGATGTCATCCTTTTATTGCCAGTGTATAAGTCCGATCATCAAGATTTAACGCTTGTCAAAAACGAAGTGTCTCATTTTGAAAATTGGTGTAATACGCATGGAATGTTAGTAAATAAAAGCAAAACCAAAGTTTTGTGTGTGCAACTACGCGGAAACTTCGAAATTCCAGTTGTTCCTGAATTTGACAATGTTGCAGTTCTTAAGATCCTCGGACTATATTTCAACAAAGAACTTACATGGACCGAGCATTTTGAGTTCATTTCCAAGAAAGCTTCTCAAAAGCTGTATGTACTACGCATCCTGAAAAGTTTTTTATCTCATGACGAACTGGTATCCGCTTTCAATGCAGTTATACGTTCAATTATGGAGTACGCTTCCCCTGTGTTCTTGAATCCCGGTCATGGTCTAAATTCTATTTTCCAGTCACTTTGTAAACGATCCTTTAGAATTATCCATGGTGAAGATGTAAGGACTTGTAATGACTGCGACATGTCGAACATCATCGAGCGAAGACAATCTTCATCATTGAAGCTATTCAAACAAGCGCTTGTATCGTCAGAACATGTCCTTCACACATTGTTGCCGGTTAAGTCGACTCGAAGCAACCGTTTGATACTTCCGTCCGCAAGAACAAAGAAAAGGACAGATGGCTTTATTTTGTCTTCTTCGGTTTTGTACAATGACTCTATTTAGTTTTGTCCTCTGGTGTACACGTGTGCATTACTTTTGTTCAACCACGTTGTATTTTCCATGTGCCTCCTACGATTCCCATTTGGAGGTATTCTTGTTTTTGAAATAAAGACGCTTATTATTATTATTATCCAACTTGTTATTTATGAGGTGATCTCAATAATAACATCGAAGTTTAGAGAAGATACAGCTTGATTGTTTTGAGCACTATAGAGCATGGAAACATACTGGACAGTGTGGACAATGTTGGCAAATACTTTCATTAACAATTTGGTGTCGGAACTACGATTGCTACCTCATTCCTTAGAACAGAGTTTTCCTCTCCTGAAATCTGTTTCATCGATTGAGGCTGCTAACTTTCTTCGATGAAGACAGTTCCACCAATGTGCCTGTTTTACCTGATGTCTTCTCGGCTGCTAGAACTGCATCTCTTGGCTCCAGTGATTTCTTGTGGTGCAGAATGAACATCTTCACCCAGAATAGAGGAAGGAGAAGGGGAAGATTATAGAGAAGAGTTAAAAGATAAAAAAGTAAAAATAGAGAACAAATGGAAAAGAGAAGATGTAAGAAAATAAAAATAAAAATATAAGGACAAATAAGAAAAAGAAAAGAAAATAATAGAAAAAATAAAGAAAAAAATAAAAAGACGTTGGGGGTGGATATAGAATACAAAACACACAAAGAGGAAAAAAAATAAAGAGAAGGAAAAAGAAAAAAGAAAAGAAAAAAAAGAAAAATAAAAAAATAAAAGTAGGAAAGTAAAAGTAGAGTTTTACGTGAAAGAAAAAAAAAAAAGAGAAAAAGAAATAATGAAGAAAAAGTAAAATGTAAGAAAAAAAAAAAAAATAAAGAAGGAAAAAAAATAATGAAAAAAGAAAAAATAAGAAAAATAAATGAATAAAAAATGAATAAAAAAATAGAAATAATATGAATATAAATGAAAATTGAAGAGAAAAAAAAAAAAGAAAAATAAAAAAAATGAAAAAAAAGAAAAAAAATAAAAAAAAAAGGAAAAAATAAAAGGAAAAAGATAAAA
>CAJQUW010012683.1:0-122914 GCA_907163375.1 Prostheceraeus crozeri
GGATACACCCATTGCTGTTAGTTTCAAAATTGTGTTTTCTAGTTTGTTATCCATCATCCTTCCCATTGTTACTGTAATGAAATTGTACAAAACAACGAAGACAATGTCAAAATTATTGCTCTTTCATTTTAAAATTATCATGCAGAAACAGAAAACCCTTCCATCATATAATACCAAGCTAAAATTATCCAATGTGAATTGGTTGAAATAAATTTTGAAGCTAACCGTAAAAAACCTCTATTTGAACGGCACCTCTGATAATAACGGCAGTCTAGAGGATGGAGTTGAAAAATTGAATGGCATCATCTTAATCATGAAAACGTCAACCATCCTAATTAAACGGCAGTGGCGGGGGGAATGTTCGAAAAATAGAGCGGCATGCCATCTGCAATAGAGGTTTTACAGTATTCTTAATCTACTATTAATGAAAGCAAATAAATTTTACTTATGACTTATGACTTATTATATTAATACATGCAAGCGTTAAACTTAAATTTTCAATAATTGCTATGATGCATTTTGTATGATATACATAGAAATTGATAACCTACCTTTCAATTTCTTTTCTTTCTCTAGAGAGTAGGCCTACAATTTCTGTCATAAATATGCATGGGCCTACATACATTGTGCCAAGTATTGCTTAAAAACAATGTCAAAGTACATCATACTCATAGCGTATTATTATCATAATCATTTCAGAAAACTCAATACTTACTTACCATCAGTTGGTGACGTGTTTTCAACCGTGACAGAGACTCCGAAGTCGACTTCATAATCCTACCTCATCACCCTCATCAGTAGATTGAAGTAATTGAAGTAGATATTAGCCAGGACGGTCAGCGACAGCGTCAACTCGGTCGAGAGTATTTGCTTTTGATGTACACGCATCTTTCGGCGAGGAGTCCAGTACATATATAGCTCGATCACAATCAAAGGTGTTTATCAAGTCGGATGGAGCATGAAGCTGTTCTGCAGGTACAATGTTTAGAACTCTTTCTGTGAGAGGAGATATCTCAACCCTTGATGGGCCACCACCGGTTCCGCGACATTCCTTTTTCTTTTCTGTTATTGTTTTCTTTGCATCTTGTTTTGTTCTCCTCCAAAATTCCTTCAGCTCTTTGCTTGACCTCTGTCCAACACCTATCGCATTGAATTCTTCCTCGATCGCTTTCCAAGAGTTTATCTTTCACTGAACAGAGGGCCAGACATTCGTTATACTAGTTTTGAGGAAAGCCCAAAAGCGAGAGATGTTTACTTTCTTCGTTTATTGGAACAGCGAGGCCTTTCAGCCACCACCGGAGGCTATCTTCAGGCAACTGAGAATTACAAGCAATTCAGCGTTCACAATTTGAATATTGTTCACCGATATCACACAGATAGCTAGATTCTATGTGTAATGAACTAACACGGAAAACCTTTCTAAAAGTTAAAAGATAGAAAAAGACATAATACTGATAACCAAGAAACAAGTAATCTCAGGAAAAGACAAAGTCAAGAGAAAGTCAAAAAAAGTTCCACTGGTTACTAACGCTAATGCTTGAACACGGTTGAAGACCACATTTCTCGTCCACATTCTTTGTACCACACCTTTCTTTCTTCCATTTTGCTCCCGCTCCAAAATCTCCATCGCGTCCAATGTCAACTACGTGGCAATTTCGAACTTGACGGCAACCTCTGACGATCCACGTCCAGAAGATCTGACAGCCCTCTTGTGGGCTCCTTCTTCCTTTCGTCTGTTGTCCGCCTGACCTCACCCACGTAACTCCAGTTGCAAAATCTTCCTCAACAAGGTATTCGTGGGGGGGGAAACTACCCCAACCTGCTTTCCGGAGTCGGTCTCTGTCCAAAGCAGTTTGGATAGTCTACCGAATAACCTTCTCTGAGGAAGATTGCAACTGGAGTTACGTGGTGAACAGCAGGACAACAGACGAAAGGAAGAAGACACAAAGGCTTCCAATCTCTGACTGGATCGCACAGAGTTTGCCCCGTCACACGTTCGAAAGTGACCCACGTAGTTGACATTGACGCGATGGAGATTTTGGAGCGGGAGCCAAAATGAAGAAGCGTGTGGTCAAAGAATCACAGTGACGAAGAAACTGTGGATCCTCAACCGTGTCAAGCAAATGCGTTAGTAACCATTGGAACTTTTTTGACTTTCTCTTGACTTTTTCTTTTCCTGAATTACTTGTTTCTTGGTTATCAGTATTATGTCTTTTTCTATCTTTTAACTTTTAGAAAGGTTTTCCGTGTTAGTTCATTACACATAGAATCTAGCTATCTGTGTGATATCGGTGAACAATATTCAAATTGTGAACGCTGAATTGCTTGTAATTCTCAGTTGCCTGAAGATAGCCTCCGGTGGTGGCTGAAAGGCCTCGCTGTTCCAATAAACGAAGAAAGTAAACATCTCTCGCTTTTGGGCTTTCCTCAAAACTAGTATAAGTTTATCTTTCTTTGCACCATTGGACCATGAGTACTTTTGTTTTCTATTATGTTCATTCTCTGCGGATTTAACAATTCAATCAATGTTGACTGTTCGATACTAGTGAAATTTTTGGCCCTTCTCTTTTTCATTTTTGTTTTCTCCTCAGACACGCTCATGATGCAAGAAGCTAATTTATGAAGATAACTGGCTAAGGGGCGGAAGCGAAAGCTAATGAATGAGTGAAACGGTCGCGTATGAGCGCAGGCCGATGCTTTTATCAGTGGAGTGACAAATTGCTTTCTTGATGCGAGATTGAAAGGTGGATTTGCATTATGTGCATGTATGCATTGTGTGAGAAAAAACAATGATCACGGTGCAGTTATTTACTCTATTGATGCGACTGGCTTCGTCTGCATCGAGTGAATGACTCACTCAATGCCGAAGGAGTGATAACCTGAGAATTCCACTGTCTTCATTCGAAGTCAAACATTCCTCGACGCTACCAAGTTGTGTTCATGGGAACTTAAATTTTACAACGCGTCAAGATGAAAGTCTGTGCTAAACACTTTCTTCCAGATGACCTTTGTAAAGAACAAATCCTTCGAAAGTCATTGATTAGCTAGTCAGTGACTAACTTCATTCATCAAAATTGGTGCTTACCTTTTCTAATCGTTGACTTTCTTGCTGTTTGGCAAGTCATTGATTAAGTGGTCGTTTAACGAATGTTGGTGCATACGGCTGTCAGTGAACAAAATAGACTGGAAATTCGAACCTTGATCCGTCAAGATCTCTTTCGGAGTAGAAAAACGACATATCAACTCAACCACCTTGTCAGCAATGGTTTTGGCATGTTGATTTGGGATTGGAAAAAGCTCAACCCACTTCGTAAACAGATCGGTAGCAACAAGAATGAACTTGTTTCCGCTCTCAGTCAATGGCAAAGGACCTTTCACATCCAATGACCATTGGGTAAACGCTTCTCCGTGAACTTCAATGCGACCAACTCCCTCCGTGTGCTTCTCTCTCTTATACTTCGATCTCGCACAAACCACGCAACTAGAGATAAACTCATCCACCTCACGCTTCCAACCTGGCCACCAATACTTCGAATGTATCAACTGTGCCGTGCGCTTCTGTCCCATGTGACCTTTATGTGCTTTCTCAATCATTTGGCCTCTAAGACCTTTTGGAACAATGAGAAGATCGTCAAAGTACAAATTATCATTTCCCATGCGAAGTTTATCCTTTAGCTGTGAATATCGGTGAATTTCCGCATCCTTATCCAACGCATCGATCTCTGATTTTTCCATTCGTCCACTCATCAGCCTCTTAGCTCTTTGGAAATTCTCATCATCAGACGCAGCTTTAGTCCACTCCTCATCAACTTCACTGTCTTTCGACTCAGTGCGTCCGCCTGCGGGATTTCACAACCTGGTCTGTAATGAATCTTGATTCCAAGTGCATGTATCTTCTTCCACCACCTAAATAAAACTGGATCCAACAAATTCGGCTGTATGTTTCGTAAAGGCAAATCATCTGTGGTCCAAGTCACTTGAGGTGCTCCTACTAAATGACATTGAAACGACTTGATGGCGTTAATGCAAGCCCTCAGCTCTCTCTTCGTGGTAGAGTAATTCTGCTCGGTAGCATTCCACTTTCCTGATGCAAAGTTCACAGGGTTGCCATCTTGCTCTAGAGTAGCGCCCCAACCAATGCCACTAGTGTCCGTCACTAGGGAAATAGGCTTGTTCACATCAAAAGCATGCCTTCTTGGCGCGTCCTTAATGGCCTCCTTCAGTGCCTCAAGTGCCTTTCGCTGCCTGTCAGACCACTCAAACTTCCTATCCTTCTTCAACAACTCTGTCAAGTCACGTGCGATGCTAGCATATTGTGGAAGACACTCGCGGTAAAATCCAGTAAAACCAAGAAAACGTCTCAGTTCTTTCAGATCACTCGGTTCAGCCCAATTCTCAACCTCCTCTATGAATCGCTCTGGTGCTTTTATAGACTCATGACTGATCTCATATCCCAAGTATCTGATGTTCGTTTCATGGTAGCGACATTTCTCTTCGTTGAGTTCAATACCCATGAACTTCAACTTTTCCAACACAATCCGACTATGCTCCTCATGTTCCTCCAAAGAATCACTGAAAACAATGATGTCATCGATGTAAGCTGCCACACATGGTTTGCCTACAAGTCTGTTGACTTCCTCAACCATGCTGTTCATCACTCTTTGAAAAGTCTTGGATGCATTCTTCAAACCGTAAGGCATGACCATGAACTCATAGTGATAATCATTCACAACAAAAGCAGTTTTGGGGATATCTTCGTCTTTCATAGGAATCTGCCAAAGACATCTTCGAACATCCAACGTGGTAAAGACCTTTCCCTTTGCAGCTCTCTGCACTGGATCCCTCAAATCAGGCATCGGAAACGGATCATTGACTGAAATTTCATTAAGCTTTCTGTAATCAACGCACAGTCTAAGCTCCTGACTTTGTTTTGGGACTATGACAACAGGGAATGCATATGGACTGTCTTGACTTTCTGATTATCCCAACTGACTCCATCTCGGTGAGCATCTCAATGACTTTGGAAACGTAGTGGAAAGGAATCTTGTACGGCTTCAAACTTACAGGAACTTCCGATGTGGTAGCAATGCTGTGCTCAGCACCTCGAACTTTTGGACAACCATCACTGCGCACATCACTAACCTTCATCTGCTCCTCAACCTTGGTGTACTTCATGACATAGGATGGAATGTCACAATCAATCACAACCTTGAATAGCTTCAATGCGTCTCTGCCTAAGATGCCATCTATCTCGAGAAACATCAAAACTTCACCCACTACTTCCAACGTGCTTCCTTCCACACCCTTCATGCCTACTCTGACCGTGCCACAATGTGATCCTAACAACAAAGTGTTGGCGGTTGGTTCATTCATAATCGTCATTGGACTGCCCGTGTCGATATACAATTAAATTTCATTGATTGTTCATGCCAATTCATGATAGAGAGACAGCTTTCATCTCAATAGGCAACCAAAATTCTTAGCTGATTCTTCAATTTTGTTTCTGTTATAGGCCCAGTGCGTGTTTTATTGGAACGAACAAATTCGTTCCATTCTCATTTGTCCTATGATGGTGAACTAAGACTTCAAAATCTTGAAAGTATGATCCATGTTTTGCAATTTAATGCGATCTCTATGAAGTACTAGGAAAATTCTATGTGCACGAAACAATCTTATATGGGCCTCTTTTTAATTTGATTTTGGCAAAACTTTCAAATGGTCCTCATCATGCATGCGTGTCCCATGTGTCTATGATAGCTGTAATGGAATTTTTTAAAACCAGATCAAAACAGAAATATTAGAGGTATGGAACATTTAAGTTCAAGTGAAGTCAAAGTTAAAATGACTAAATACCTAGGTCATTGGTGCACAAAACGTTGGGTTTTTAATATATTCTTTTTAAATGCACATAGGCCCTACCCGGCACCCAAAACATCAATGAAGAGTTTCTCAAGAAAAACAAAGCACTCTCTCTTTCTCTCTCTCTCTCTCTCTCTCTGAGATGCTACGATGTCACTTGGGCGGAACCCTGGACCCACGAATGCTACAATACCTCTTAGCAAGATGGGCAAGTGCAGGGTACGGAGTACCGGTATTCATTAAGGAGTACTCACTATGAGATTCCGAATTTCTGTGGTCACGATTATTGAGATTTCGTGGTCTAAAATGATCTATCATGAATTTGAATTATCTAAAGTAGGTCTACCTATAAGGTCAGCTATAGTATTGATATGCGTATCACAAATATACGAGAAATGCAAGAAACATGCCATTGCGGCAGTTGAACACTGAAGGTATCTAAACATTTAAACATCTAAACAATTACTTGGAAAATCAAGCGTTAGATGAACTAGGGCAGCTTGGTTCTCTCCACTATCTGAATACATCACATAAAAGCTATCGAACTACCTATCCAATTAATTAATAGGTAAAAATCTCAGGTTCGACTATCTCTAATTTGGTCCGACTGTCATTCAGCTTGTTGTAAGTTGAATTTAAACCGCAGTTAATTAGTCTATGATTCTAGTCAATTTCTGATTCAATTTTAGATGAAGATTTTCAGTATTTAGTGATCCTAGAATAAGCTAAAGTCTGCTAAGTCAAAAATGCCTAACACACAAGTTTCAGCAGACTTAGTCGTTTGTAAAGATGATTTTGACTGGGTTTGCTGTTTTTGAAAATGATTGGAGCAAGAAATGATCCAAGGATGAGAAGTTTTAATACGTTTCATGTCCATATAGATATGTCTCACAATGCAAGCATTAAAATCTGAAATAAGATTTCACGGAATTAAGCCTACATCATCAAAGCGCATTTTCAATGTGCACATGTAAGTATCTCAACGTCGTATTAACTGAATGCGACTGATCAATCAATTGATACAATATTGTTAGGTTGTCTAGACTACCCTACGCTACATGCAGATTATTGAACATGGCGCATAGGCATTTTATAACTTTGTCAGTAGATGTGACTTACATGTGTTGCTTTAGATGTAAATTTGATTAAAAATCATACTGATTCTGTTTTGGTGTGTGTTGCATATGGAGGTCAGTGTATTTGTATTGGAGTTGAAAAGCTCAACTCCGGTGATACAGGAGTTCTGATGCAAACGCTGACTTTGGATCTACACAGCGACAAGTGGGGAATTAGTCCAATCAAAATGGCAATCTTAAATTTCAGCTTGTTTCTGCAGACATACATTTATATGATAGTGATAAATCGCAAAGAATAGAATTTTCTTTGGTATTTTGTTTTCGCCTACTTGGACATCAGTGTAGCAAATAGATGTTGTTTAGCAACGATTTAAGCGTGCGTTTGTCTTTCAAATGCAAGGTGCTGTATAAATTTTTAAAGACCAAATTATTCTACAACAAAATCACGGACTGTCATATGTTGACAACATATATGACCACTACAAATGAAACCTCAAGATTTGTAAATTGGTCATGAAAGTATTGATGATACATTTATACATGTTTTGATGATAGCTAAGCCTGTCAGCTTTTGCATCTTCCAAATTCTCTGTTACACTGAGACTGGAGATTCGAACTCTAGATGCATGAAGACCGACATGATGCTGATAGATGGCAATTTATTATCTCATGTAGGCCTAATTGTTGGAATAGTGCGCCAAGGAGTGCGAAGTAAGATTTTGAAGATTTTTTTGTTTTCTCAGGAGAATTTAGGTCTAGATCAAATATTTTACATCAAAAAACATCGAGTAGAAAATTCAATTTTTAAATAAAATCGTAGGAATGAGAACGTGCTAACGGGGGCCCAACGTCGTTTTTGAGGCTTAATTGTAGTTACTTCCTAGCTTGCTACTCACTCTTGTTATTATCTGATCAACAAAATGTGGAATAGGCCGCGATTAAAAATTTGCAAAGGAATAAAGATGTGAAAAAGTTGTTAAAAATAAATCCTATCTGCGATTCGCGCTACATGGTGAGCATGTACCAGGCCTGTGGCAGGTCCTCTATTTCCTCTATTTTTGGTCCCTCTCCTCTTAAATGCTCTATTTTAGAAAATTTCCTCTATTTCCTCTAAAAATGTATTAATGTTGATAATGATGTATCGTTGTTAAAGACATCAGTAGGGAAAATATACAAGTATACGTCGAACAGATTTCGAATGTGTTTTTTGGTCCCTATACATTGATTAAATGTTATCTAATATATATAATTTACAGGTGGAGTTTACATTAATGATGCTGTCACTAGGACCTGTGTGTATCAGATTAGCAGAGCAATTTGTTGCACTGAAGCAATATTTCGTAGTGTCTATAAAACAGAACAACAAAATTTGCACATCCAACGCTCGATACAACAGAATGGTAGCTGCACTGCAGGATAGAACTTTCGAAGCCAAAATCCATTTCATTGTCTCTGTTTCATCGGTTTTTGACAAATTTGAACGTTTTTTCCAAACGGAAGGCCCGCTTGTACATTTATTGTACACCCACCCAGTTGTCTGATTTGATCAGAATGTTACTGTTGAGATTCATCCGACCGAACACTGTTGCACAAAAAGAAGGACATCAGCTTTTAGAAATTGACATGGAATGTACTGAAAACCAACTTGAGACAATTCACATAGGGGTAAAAGCAGAATCGTTACTCAAACAGTGTACTCCATCACAGCACTTGAGTTTTCGGGCCGATGTCAAAAGGTTTTACGTCGCGGTTGCGGGACACCTATCGAAAAAGCTCCCACTTTCTAATCCTGTTTTGAAGTCTTTGCGGTGCATGAGCCCTTCATGCAGAACGGAAGAAAACGGATTGACTCATGTCAAAATATTAAGCCAAAACTTGAAAGCTGTTGTGAAACCAAACGAGATTGATTAACTCGTGGATGAATGGATGCAATATTCCATCGAACCATTGATCCAGGAGTCTTGGTACTCTTCCGTTCTAGTTGACGCATACTGGAGCAAAGTATTTCAAATTAAGCGGACTGATGGACAGATTAAGTACCCAATTTTGACAAAGTTGAGTAAATCAGTATTGTGCTTCTTTCACGGAAGTGCAGATGTTGAAAGAGGCTTTTCACGGAATAAGTTCTTGATAGTCACTACTAGAACGTCTTTGCCTCTTCAAAGTATTAAGGCTCTTAGAACTACTAATGACAGCTTGATGTCGTTGGGAGAGAAACCTGAAAATTTGCCGATAGCAAAGTCGCTGATAGAATAGCCACCTACAAAGACAGCATACAGAAATCAAAAGCGTCAAAAAGTAAGGAAGATACATCCAAAGCCGAAGCGGAACAAAAACAGGTCGAAATTGAAAAAGAAAATATCAATTCAAGATTGCGGGAATTCCACGATATGGATCGAATAATGGAGAGAGAAATGTCCGTGGCAAATAATTTGATGAAAGAAGCTAGTGCAAAAATCAAAACAGCAATCCAAAATAAGAATGTCGAGAATATTGGAGTAGCACAAGCTATGATGGAAAGTGCTCAAACGAAGCTGGATGAGATACAAAAAATGCAAAATAAACAGAACTCAAATAAGCGAAAGTTCACGGAGAATCTGTCTCATTCAAGATATAGGCCATTGCCTAAGCAAAGTAAAATTGCAGATGGTAAGTCGACTGATTTTCGACTAAACTACGCTGTTAAAGGTTTTAATGATCACTTTCAGAAAACCATTCAAAAACAATTGATGTAAAGTTTCTTGAGAAAAAGGCTATTATTCCAAGGGCACGTCCACGTGTATATTGCATCATGAAGTCTACATCCTCTGTACAAATCTTTCTTCTTCAGATTTTGATGCCGCCAAGAGAATTCTCAAATGCTGGAGTTGATACATAGTGCCGTTGAACAATTTGTATAACAAGCATCATGTTACACAAACTTGTTAATTTGTTTCAATAAATAGATAGTTTAAAATGTTATTTATTCAATCCATATGTAAATCACACACCAACAGAATATACAGAACATATCAGAACCAACAGAGCTCCTTGACGGGAACAGAAAAAGATATATAGGATGTATTTACAACGGAAAAATGTGTGTTCAGTTGAATGGTTCTAGCGGGGTGAGGGACAAGCGGTATATAGGGAACTAGTTCTAGAGACAATTCATTGAGTTGAAGAACCGTTTTTTGCTGTGTAATTTTCCAAACACACTTGGACATACCACAAATAAGTTAGAATTTTGCACAAGAATCATTTTTCACTTCCTCTATTTTTAGCGTCAAAATTCCTCTATTTTTTGTAAGTAAGCGCCACAGGCCTGATGTACCTATTTTGGATTTTTTTAAAGGGCAGTGGCCACCGAGCTGTAATCTGTACATGGGTGCATCGAACTTACTTTGGCCGGCTTTGGCGCACTGGCGCGTACTTAGTTTCTGAAATTCTAGAAATAGATCACAAGTCTGCCGCGCAGGTAACGCTATATCTGGCACGCTCGGCTGTGGCCTCGTCTCGCCTGGCCCTGGCTTCGGTGCGCCTAGCCTCGTCTTCGGTGCAATTTTTTCAGGTATCCTATAAAACATCATAAATCTGGCGCATTCGAACTTCGGAAGAATCTAAAAATGAAGACTCCAAGGGCTCTATTTACAGATTTCAGATGGGAGTGGCAATTACTACGCCTGGTCTGGTGCAATTTTAGTCTTGCGGCTAATGCACCGGCAGATCAGCTGAACCGTTGACATTGATTGCTGCATAAGCAGATAATACAGGCAAACAAATTATCTACAAAAAATCGCTTGAAGATGGGAAATGCGTTTGCCTTGCTACAAGGGTCACAAAGTTTTTCAAAACAACTTAGACGAAGAAAAACAAATCAGCCTTTCAAGACACACTCTGATTCTTATTTCTTGTTATATTGAGTTATTTGGAGTCCTCGAAAGCTACGAAACATGAGGCGCGGCAATAGAAGAATGAAGAATAATGGACAGGCTTATCTAGTGAAATATCCACTGCCTTACTGATCAACATTTGCATGATGTCTGACTTATAGTTTTTATCTATTATGTTTTATATCCCTTAATCGATAGCTGAAGCAGTGGTCGAAGTATTGTAATTCTAATCATGTCATTGTGGATGACGACAAATAAAGAAATGTTGGATTGCATGAAGCATTACAGGCGGATTAAGAAACTGGCGATAACAAATTCAAGTGGAGAAATTGTATTTTCCGTCTTAGGTAAAGTGTGCATAGCTCGATTGTTTTCGGAATAGTGGAGTGTATGCTAGAGAGATCTATTGCTTATCTCCATCATCCACTTTCCACTTGATTTTGATGTACTTTCTACACATCAGCAACAAATCAAATCCCTATAGCTCAGTGTCGATGAGGCTGCTAAACTTGTACGTAATTCATGATTCAAAATTCCGCTGCCCAAAATGAGAAGCATTCCTATTCCATTCATACCGAATATTATTGCAAGCTTATGACATGTGACTTTCTGACTTTTCTCAACTTCACGGATGTTTTTCACTTTTCTATTGTCTAAAGAGAGTTGATAAACAGAATTTCAAACACAAATTTACTTAGACATCTTCCACCAATATTTCGTGTTACAACAAAATATCGTCGAACACGGTAACCACTAATTACTAATCCATTCTAAAACACATTTGACGAGAATTTAAAACAGAAATCGATGCCACCACATGAGTGGTATCGTCATCGCTTTATAGCTAGAAGACAGAATTAAATTATCAAATTAAATACCATGCCTCTAGTCGCTGCATGCCAAATGTCCCTAGCAAAGCGAAACCATTGACTGATACCTAAATTTTGATAGTACATAACATCTACTTTATCAAACAATTACACATTCAAAACAGGGATGCGGAGTCCTATCATTTTGACAGGACTCCGACTCCGGGGGTTGATAGGACTCCGGCTTTTGATAGGACTCCGACTCCGGATGGCAAGTTTATATAGCCTAGTTTTTTTAAAAAAACTGGCAACCTACATCATAGATTATTATAGGCTTGCCTGAACCTGTCTTTAGTAATCATTGCTGTATCAATTATCAATCATTTTTGATGAAAGTTTATCAAATGTCGCATTAAGTTGGATGCATGCGACTCGGCTCCTCCCATCTTGTTGATGTGTGCTTCACACGGTTTTTCTCCAGTCTCTACCAGGCAGGAAAATCCCCATCCTTCTTCAAAAAATATGAGTACACTTTCGATTTTAATATGCGCTTTGGAGGAACCATCACACAACATAAACGTTTGGGTATGAGGTAATGTTCTCAAGCAAACTAGTATTTCATTTTTGTCTCTGATGTGACCTTTGGTGTGTAGGTGTGATCGAGGCTAGGAAGGCTTGTCTTCTGCACTAAATCGCCGAGTGAAACGACAATCCTTTTTTTCACCATCACGGTTCATTCCCTCAACTATTACAAGCTATGTATGCACTGTTGTCTCTGTACTCTTGTTTGACGGAGAAAGTTGACATCAAGACAGTAATGAGAGACAATCCAGCTATGCACGAGGATAAAGAATTGGTTTGTATTATATTTCGGTTATAGTTATAGGCCGGAGACCGGAGTCCTATCATTTGATAGGACTCCGACTCCACCAAAAATGATAGGACTCCGGGACTCCGACTCCGCATCCCTGATTTATGTATTAGCAATATTTCGCAAACAACCTGTTTGCATCATCAGACATTGTGACCAAGAAACTGACCGAAATTGCTTCACATACAGCAGAGCTAATCAAAACTCTAATTGTAGAGAAAATGGAAGGTAAAATGAGTGCAGCGGGAACAATGAAAAAATGCTGCAAATCATCACATTAACAATACATCTACACAATGACAATCACAGTGACAGGAAATGAAGTGAATGGTCGTAAAGCACTGAAGTAAAAACAAAAACAAAGGTAAATACAACGATGACCAGAAGGTTAAAATTCATTATGCAAGGACGGGAGAAACATGTCACATCTATTCAGACATACGCTTCTTTAGGTATGCCATGCCTCAAGAAAAATCCGTCTTTTGTTCCGTGACTCACGAAATTGCGTTTTTGAAAGACAGATATATCAAAGCGACCAAGTAACGCTGAAACAGATTCGGAGACTTTACTGATGTAAGTAATTACCACTTTTTTGTCCGGAACATGCTTTTTACGCTCACAAGGATCACGAAAAGAATTACGGTTAATAAAAGGTGCTGGATAACCATTCGCGGAGAGCACGTCATGGCTGTTGTTCAGCTGAGAAACTCTTCGCTCATCATCTGTGCAGATGAGACTGGCGCGTTTCGTAGTGCTGGACAGTACCGATCTTTTAAAGAGGTTTATACGAATGGAATGGCAAACACCGATTTGAGTTCGTTGGCTTATGAATAATGACATACCAAATGAAAAATCAAGCATTCTTTTTATATCAATGTCCAAAAAGGGAATCTATTTCTGAATTTCCATCTCAGCCGTGAAGGAAATCGATGGCTCAATATCGCTAATATACTCGAGAAAAAGCGATACTTGAGACTGGGGCATTACCAACCAAGTATCATCGACATATCTGCGCCAGTATAATACGTCAAAATCACAACAGATGTTATTGCGTTCATCAATACTTTCCATTAGGCCTACTAAATTTGGCAAAACAACTGAAACCGGGCTGTCCATTGGATAACGGAATGTTTGTTGGTAGTAAGTATTGTCAAAAAGAAAATATGTAGCAATTCCAGTAATATCAGAATGTTCGGGACAGTCAATAGTGTACGTTGGGACAACGATGAATTATTCAACAATCTTTCATTAGTGACTTAAAGTGCCAAATTAATGTCAACCGATGTAAATAGCGCTCTCACATCGCAGGATATCATGACATCACGTGGACGCTAAGAAGCATTCTTTAAGAATTCTACGAATTGAAACGAATTTCGAACACAGAAATCAGAATTATTGACTAACGGTGAGATGAGATTACACAGATATTTTGATACTTCACACGCAGTGGAATTGATAATGGAAACGATGGGACGGAGAAGAATATTCAGTTTGTGCAATTTGGGAAGTCCATAGATCCTGGACACAGAACATCAGTGCTAAAGATGAGCGATCCTACCCGAACCCGAACGCGACCCGTCCTAACCCGAAACCTGAACCCGAATGCTCGGGTTCGGGTAGAGCAATTAAGAACTCGGGTCGGGTAGGATTATCCCTTTTATCTAAACCCGAAATAACCCGAACTCGGGTTTCTTCGGGTTGGAGCATGCAAATTTGGAAAAGGTTTAGAACTTAAAAAATTATTTTCTGTGAAGTTAGTACTGTTTCATGTGTACCTGTAGTTTAATGAAGTTTTTCAAGAAATTGTGGCCTATCACATAATTCTCATTGTGAATTATTGATCTAATAAAATACTTTGCGCTACATATTTTGCTTCTAAAACAACGAAAGATCATTATCAAATTAATTGAATCTGTTCTTGTGGTCTCTAAAGGCCTCATTCTCATAATGACATGTAGATCGTGGCTCGCAGGATGGACGGAAAGAAATGAACTTTAATTTAAGATAAGCTTTTCATGGGAACGGAAGCTTAACTATACATCAAATATTATATAATTGAAATTTTAGCATCTATCTGCAGAATTATGTTGTTACATGTAATGATGCAGCTCAGCCGCTCGGACCTTGACATTTTCATTAACATTGAGAGTCAAAGTTTCTCAATCAGAGTTTTGAAGGAGTATGCTTCAATACCTATAATATATCGCGAAGCAGTCGATTTTTTTGTTAAGATTCCGAATTTTGTCATGTATTGCAGGTTATATTAATTTCGTGGGTAATTATACTACTTATTTAGCATTTGTTTGAATACTTTGCTTGCCTAGAGAAAAGAATATACTAACCACTGCGTATTTTAATAAAATACTAAAATAAAGCTACTGAGAAGTTAGACTACCACCCGGTATTACATTAGGATCAAGCATTAGCTTTATATATAGAAATGTTTCTGATTTTTCGAATATAATCGGGTCGGGTTCGGGTCGAGTTCTGGAACTTTTTGTCGGGTTCGGGTCAGACATTTGTACCCTACCCGACATCGGGTTCGGGTCGGGTTCAGGTTGAAATTTTGTTCAACTCGGGTATCCGAATTTTTGGAACCCGACGCTGATCTTTAATCAGTGCTTCGTAGAGAGTAAGCATGGCTTTCTTCAGATTCAGTAAAATAGAATTCAATTCACGCTCACACGCTTGCGTTGGATCTTTCACTTTTTTTCCTTTCACTTGAAATACATGCGCGTGTGGTTCTCAAAGAAATAGCGCTCACTCCCACGTACGATAGGACATCATCCAAAATTAAAATTATCACCCAAAGATGTTCGTAGTACTTCGGTGTCAGTTATGAGAAGAAATCGATCTACTACGTAAATTGACCTTATTTATCTGCCGATATTTCACGACTCCCACAGTCGCATCATCAGGGCAAGTGAGTGAACCAGAGATACAAGCTGACTTCTCCACACCGAGACACGAGCCTAGAACATAAATCACCGCTGCTGACACTTACAATAAATAATTCTGATGTGCTGGTTTTCTAGATTTTTTAGCACTAAGTGTATCAACGGTTAAACAACCCCTTTTACATAATTAGATGACTAGGATGGATCTGGCCAGACCCCAGCCTTGAAATCTATTTTCATGACCTCTACACCAAAGCTACAACCCTGTGGGAGCGCATCTTGCTAATATGATTATCTGGCGAGGTAGCGATTTTGTGGATAATTTTTTTAAAGGTTCATTTTCGTGTAAAAACTATCTCCGCATGTGAAAATGGTCATCATTTATCCAAAAACATGTGTAAAACTAAAAAACGACAGGTGGCGAAAAAGTTGCTATAATTAGTTGGTAGATATTTGTTTACTAATGCGAGCTGATTTTTCGCCAACCGGCGAAATCGTGAATGTTGTAGCAACTAATTAGTGGTAAGTAGTAATGTTCGTATATTACCTTTACATGAAAATATATTGTATACTCAGTCTGATCTGATAAAAAGGGATCTTTTTTAATTCACGAAGGCTTAAACTAAAAAAAGTATTTATCTTCCATAAATGTCGCAGTAAATACTATTATATTATTCAAATATTTGTCATTGTTGTAAATTATTGAATGTCAAGAGATGTTATGAAAATTGATATATGCGGATTCTCTATATTCTTTTCATTCTCAAAGAATGATAGTCTGCGCTTATTTCTTAGATAGATTAGCCATATGTGGCGGATAGTGAGGAGGTAAGGGAGAGAATAGAGCCTCGGCTGTAAAGGTGGATTACTAAAGAAAATAAGAGAGAAAGTCAAAAGTAAAAGGTAGCAGAGCGCGAATTGTCGCCGGCGAACTTCGCCAGCGAATATCCCGCAAATATGACTGAACTTTAGCATGATATTCTGCAGCTGACATTCGCCAGTTTTTCGCAAGATTCGTTCCCACAGGGAATAAATTATCAAATATATTATCAAAAGCAATATCTGAAGTTTTATTCTGCGTTTCTATTAGATAAAACATCAGCAAATTGTTGCAGTTATTTGTGCTTTTGTACCACGATGTTAAATACGATAATTGCAGTAACAAAAGATCTGCAACGTCTTACTCTCTTTGAGTAACATGAGTTGATGGATGCTAATAAGTTAATTACAACAAGAATCATTGCATTTTGCATTGGTCTCGTGAGCCTGGACGTTGGCGAGGGTATAACTTCATAGTAATATCCTTGATCAACTTTGAAATGATAATATTTTGCTTCATTTACTAATTTTCAAGCAACACGACAGCATCATCCATAACTATGGAAATATATAGACTGCATGGCCCACGCTTAACAGTTTTATTGACTGCAGAAAATCCGTACCAGCTTCTCCAGGTCCAACTTATGACGAGATCAGAATTCCTACATTCTTACGTCATGTGCATCATAGGCTGCTCACTAGATGTAATCGATACAATGCTCGAGCTCTTTTTTATAGCAAATACTTCGCCAGCATCAAATCAAGTCTCGAGGCAACGAAGTATCACGCATCATCACTCAAAAGAAGTCAGAGTGGGAAAATCAACCGGGGTCCGGCCTGACCCGACTGTATCATTTAGCTAATATCAAGATTCCAAAGTCAGTTGTGGTCCAAATAAAAACTACATTTAATGCGTCGAACAGATGAAGTCAGATCAAGCTGCTGATATCGCTATACTTCACGTTGTGGTTTCCAATTCAAAAAGTAGCTGTCCGATTTGCATAAATGAATGCATATGGATAGAAAACATACTCAAAGATGTATCTCTAAAGTTTGGTAACGATTGTTTCATTTTTACAGATTTTAGACAAATTTGAAAACCTGGGGCGGAGAGATAACCAACATTAAGTACCGTACAAAATTGCAGCACAATCATTTCTTGTTTTAGCATATTTGCTATGAAAAGTATCAATTGCCATTTGTCCTTTATCGATGGAATATCAACTTTTCTATTATTTTCATGATTTAATTCAATAGAGTCGAATTTTATATCCAGTAGGTAATTCATGGCTTCAGAAATGACATATCCGTAATTATCAATTATATGGCTCAGATATTTTCAAAGGTGCAGATGAAAGCGGGAAATGAGTGAATTTCATTTCATTGCAAATATTGGAACCGATTTCACCAGAATAGTGTCCTACTAATCAAGTCTGAGTTTGAACACACACTTCTCCGACACTCCAGAACTCCAACGACCGGTAAATACCGGTTATTATACAATAGCTGCAAGAATACTGCCCATTTATGAACAAATCAATTGGTGCTACACGGAAAATGAGCTTGTACAGTGCTCCAACCGGTGGAATAGTGTTCTACTGATCAAGTCTGGGTTTGAACACACACTTCTCCGACAATCTGTATCTACAAGGCTTCATTTTACTGTTCCACTCTTCCATGTCATTAATCTACAGTCGATTCTGAGGGTCTAATCTATCTATCTACAAAGCTTCATTTTACTGATCCACTCTTCCATGTCATTATAATTTACAGTCGATTCTGAGCGTTTCATCTATAGATCTAGGCTACATAGCTTCATTTTACTGATCCATTTTGCTCAAATAGTGCGACTAGTCATCTTGATTAGCAATAATGCTATAAGAATGTGATGAAAAGCTGCGCGTGGATATTTCTGAAAATGTTGTTATAACGCATTTGCAGCATCAACATAATCGCTCAGAGTTTCACCGTTACCATCAACTAAAGATGAGCGATCCTATACCAGAATCCCGAAAGTACGAAGTCTGTCAGAATTTATGCGTATTTTCTCAGTAAGGTTGATGCAACATCATTGCTACATTTCGCTCAATGGTGTGCCAAGTTTTCCTTCAATTACTTACTGAAATAATCTTCCAGCTGTCTGATTCCTTGAAGGATTATGAAAAATGAACTGTGCTGTATTGGGCCTCTAACTCCTTTTGGCCTGGTAATTGGCCCATGAACCGCGAAAAGTTCCCGGTTGCACACAGATATGCATGGATCGCAATCTTTGTGAAGTACAACACTCCTCTGCCAAGCTCTGCTGCTGTTAAGCGCCTCTTTAGCACGAGAGTGATCATCCTCATAGTCAAGAGAAGCAGCCTCACTGCTTCAAATTCTGTGTTCCTCACTTTTTAAGACAGGCTTTGAAATTTTTGGTCTATGCAACCAATAAACCCGCCTTTTCTGACGAGGAGTGAAAAATTGACGAGTGCAGTTCGCAGACTACGGTATGTATATTCCCTATCATAAAGTCATATAGTGCTTTTTACACCTACATGGATACTTGAATGTGTGGATGTGAATGAATTGCTTAAATTATTCGAATGTTTTGTTTTGCTTGAATTGCATGAATCTGAGATTGAAAAAATTTGTTTTTATAGTTATGTGATTGTGAAGTAGGCCTCAGCTACTATGATAGCTTCTTAGTCTTCTTTTCTGTGTTCCGGCGCTTGACAAATACAATATTTTTTGACAAAATAGTTTTGTAATAAACCCAATGGCTTATGCGGCTGTTGAAGTGCTGCCATTGCGAGTGAAAACAAAATAGGCCTTCTACCGTAGCAGAGTTGCGTAGGTTATAGGCCTACGGGAGTCCCAAGCTCTCCAGGGCCGGCCCTGTGCCTAGAACTTCATAAAAGTAGATTCATCTTTTCAGAACTCATGTAGATAATTTGAAATTCCATGATCATTAACCCATGAAGATATTAACGTAATGAACAGCAAGGCTATTTTGGCATCAGGATGTCCTTTGTTTGTAAGTTGATATCCTGAAAAAATAACCCGCTTAAAACTTGTAGGCTACAAAGTTATCAAAACTTCACTTCAAAAATCCCCATTTCTTTCTTGGATTTACGACCTATAAAATCAAACCTACAAAGCTTTCCGCACTTTTCAGAATCAATCAGCAAACAATACAAAGAAAATTATTGAGTTATTCTTCAAGTTTCAGCTAAAAAGTAGTCCCCGTCATGATGCGCTCTGACTTCTCAAAGTATTTAAAATGAATATTTTGATTAAGTGTTCAGACTGATTTCAGTTCAAAGCTTTACTCCAAGTCATCAAAAAATGTCGTTAACTTTGCCAAATAATATCTTTCCAGAAGTACCTTAACAAACTTCCTTAATTTGCGCATTCAAAAGTAGTGCATTTGACAGAAGTAGAGTCAGTATGTTTAGCTCATCCAAAAACGCATTTACCTTAATCTGATCAGTTAAAATATCAAATTATTTGTTCAAGCATCACAACGATTGCCAAAAAGCTACGGACATATTACAGACATTTCAAAATTTCTGTGAACAATGGAAATATATCTGTTGGTAATTTAGCAAATGTCTTAACATTATGTCAAATTGATATCAATATATTCATCACCGTTAATTGGTGGATGAATATGAATATCCTGCAGTTGAATTTCTTTATCCAATGATCAACGTTCAATCCGTTAGTATGAACCAACAATTGCCACTATTTGCGAGGTTAGGCAGGTCTTTTTCCAGCGCGCTCGAGGGGCTTATCGACTGAAGAATAATGCAAGAGAAGAAGCATTACCTAGAATGTCTAGCAAATGGCCTTTTTCTGTCCTAACGATTATTCCTTTAACGGTTGACGCTTGCATACGCATTAATACCGTTTTCTATGTGGTTGAATTTCACATGTCTCGGTAGGAACGAATCCCTCCGTAAGACTTGAATGACATAGTCTTTGTGGTACCAGCAAGAATAAATAATTTTACCTGCTTTTATTTGTATCTTTATACCTAGGAATGTCAACCATTCGTTTGGTATGGGGGATTCTACGGAAAATTTTATATCCGGATTTATAGAGTCATAAAACTTCCAATATTCGTTTAAAAAATATGATCATCTTATTCTATAGGGCCCATGATGATATCGTCTATAGTTCGAAGAGGGTGGCATTGATCGTATTTTACCGCGGCTAATTTCTAAAACAACGATTTTTTCAGACATTTTATACGTGAGCACAAAGATTGTGTCTCCACACCATCATTCAATGCATTTTTTGTGTGTCATATCTTAACTTTAGAGCTTTTCGAGGAGCATTAGTATGAGTTCATAAATTACCGGCCAGACTTTTTACCTATTCATTTGCCTACTTGTCTTGGTTAAATCTTAGTTGCCACCAAAAATCAATCACAAATATGATTTTTCAAGTAAGAACTTAAAATATCTGATTGAGATGTATTTTATAACAAGTCTAATGTGAATTGTTCAGACTATCTATGGTACTATTTGCTAATAAGCGGTCAACAATGATGAAAAAAGCGGTCATGAAATGAATATCATAGATTTATCAATTGAACCTCTATAAAATTTTACCGATAACTCTGATACATCCATGGGCGCCTAGATATATGAAGCACACATAAGCTAGATATATTGTCTTAATTGACGCAGAATAAAATGAAATGAAATATGGTGCTTCATATATCTAGGCGTCCATGATACATCACACTGGGCATAGTTCTGTATAGTACCATAGATAACCTGAACAATGTAATTATATATGCCTATTTAGAGGTCAGCAATGATCCAACTGGAGGTCGCGTAAGCGGTCTCGGAAAGGGTGGCGCTAAGCATCATCGCAAAGTGCTGCGTGATAACATCCAAGGTATCACGAAACCCGCTATTCGTCGTCTTGCTCGACGAGGTGGTGTCAAGCGTATCTCCGGTCTGATCTATGAGGAGACCCGAGGAGTTCTTAAGGTCTTCCTTGAGAACGTCATCCGTGATGCAGTCACCTACACGGAACATGCCAAGAGGAAGACTGTCACCGCCATGGATGTCGTCTACTCCCTGAAACGTCAGGGCCGAACCCTCTACGGATTCGGTGGATAAGCCATTTACCATCAAATTGTGCGAACGCTTAACTGTGCAGTTGGATCATTGCTGACCTCTAAATAGGCATATAAATATAACATTGACGAGATGTGGGTGTTTATCTTAACATTGATATGCATCAGTTTCTTTTTAAACATAATTTTGTACCGTAGCGTTGACGTTGTGGAAGTTAACTAACCGTGATTCATATTCCAAGTTTTCAGGTCTCTGACATGATGTCGTGGTTGTATTTAGAATCAACTTTCATAATAATAATAATAATAATAAAGCGTTTATTTCAAAAATAATTGAAAATCGTACAGACATAGGATATTGATATACGAATCATCACCATAGAAAGTTAAAAGTCAAGTTACAAGTTAAGAATGTCTCAAGAAAAATAGTTATTACAAACTGCTATTAAGTAATTTAGTGACTCGTGGACAGAAGGATCCTTGATACCTTTCAGTACGATGTGAAGTGCTTGCTGTGTTGAAGTCGCTTCGGAATGTATTTGTTCAGAAGAGTCGTTTGGCGATCTTCTCTCTTCTGACGAAGAGTAGAGCATGTGTTGTTGCAGTGAGCTGTCATGAGTCTGATGGTTTATGTACCGATGAGCACGAGTGTCTATGTCTCTGTAATTTACTACGCATCTCGAGTCTCTTCGGGGAGTGACACATAGACAGGGTAAGAGTACTCCAAAATTGATCGGATCAAGACGTTGTAAACTTGCTGAAATTCAACCGATGTCACAAACTTCTTCAATTTCCTTAAGATGAAGAATCGTCTATTACCTTTTGACAAAATATTGGAAACATGATCGTCCCATGTCAGCTTGTTATTCAGGACAACTCCGAGTATGTTCAGTTTTGAAACTACAGGAATAGGAAGCGGAATATTAGAAAATGCCCCACGCCTGTCACATAGCAGCACGCAAGATTTCTGTTTGTTGAGGACAAGTTTATTTCATCGGTCTGATACCTATTTTTATGCATCATTAATGGTTGAGTTTTTGCATGTCCGACATCAAGCAACAGGAACATCTAAACAGGGGTGTAGTGGAGACTGGAGGGGTAACGCGGTATAACGCCGTTATACTTCCTAAAATGCTGGCCGAATCAGCGTTGTACTTCCTAAGGTCATCAAATTAACGTCAAAAGATGGTAAGCTGTATGTGGCAAACATTTAATGTAAAAATGCTCATACTTGATGTGCATTATTGATGACGATTTTATTCAACTTCCTATTTTTGCATTTTGTCATGAGCATGCATGCTTTCATTATTACTTGGATTCATGTGGAAGTCCTTCAATGATAAAGTAATCGCCGAAAGGGGATGAGAGCGGTTGAAAATTCTGAAAGGGCGATTATGTAGCTCTTGAACAGTCCGTTATGCACAATAGTGGCACGAATATGCGTTTTTCAGCTGATACACTAAAAGTCAAAAGACTTGTCACCCTTGCGCATTAGTTAACATTGCATGTGCGACAAGTCTTTTGGCTTTTAGTGTATACATGTCAAATTTAGCGTTATACTTCCCAAAATTCAGCTGAATATTTTGCTCTTAGCGTTATACTTCCTAAGAATTTACAACTACACCCCTGTATCTAAATATTTGTTGAAACTTTAATCTCAAGTGATAAGTCACATACTATAGTACATCATGCCTTCACGCGTTCCTTGAAACGCGTACACGCGTGTTTTGTGCTTTTATAATAACAACATGTTCTACGACTTGGTGGCCCACATATCGTGATTCAATCTTATTTGCTGCCAAATGTCATTTAGCATAAAAAGAATTTTTGAGGTAAGCACTTAAAATGTCTGAATGAGATGTATTCCATAGTAGGCTACTTAACTGCTTCATAAAGTCAAGATAAATTTTGTTCAGTTTTGTCAAGTGATTTCAGAGATTCCAAAGATTTCAGCAGATTCGACTTGAAATTGTTTATTGATGATCTGCTTTTATTAATATAATAATAATTAATATACATAATTTTGTCAAGCCGTTGCTAAGTATGAGACAAGAAGGCTATTTGCCAAATCAAAGATGATATTTCAACCCGGGTATTTTGTTGATGAAAGAAATTGTGCAATAAAAGTATACTGTTGTTTCGATACTCTTGCGAATTGTAGAATGGAGTTGCTGAGGATAAATATGGTTCTGGAATAAAAAAAGTGAATAGGCCGGATAGAGATAGACTCGGTGAAAAGGTAAAGGACTGTATGGCTTGACGTTTCATTTCGGAGAGAGAGAGAGAGAGAGAGAGAGAGAGAAACACCTTCTCTTACATCTAACGACTTAGGAATGACAGTTAGAGTTTGCAGCAATTGCAAAAGTGCAAGTCCATCAATCACACCTAATGAGTTTGACAACACGTCTCTGGTCATCGAAGGGCAACGGCCGGCGAGTGAAGGGGCAGCGATACATGCCACGCTCAATTACGCGTGATTCAAGGAACACACACGGGATTACACATGACCCTAAACATCCGTGGCTACGCGTGACATTTCTGCTATATCTGCAACATCTATGGGCAGTCCTGTTATGTAGACTTTGTGTCTTACGAGTATGTAGGCTATCTGCATGTATCAGAGGCTAAACAATGTGATAGCACCTCAATTTCATGCTCTGGGAAGACAGAACATGCTAAGCGGTTCATCCGTTGTTCAAGCGGTAACGCAGACAACCGTAGAGGACGCGTAAACTATAAACGCTCACCCGTACGTATTCGTAGACATTGTTTTGCAGCATCAGATCACGTGATTGCCGACTCATGGTGCAGCGCGTATGTACGCGCGTAGAAGTTTAAACTATCCTTAACCACAGATGTTTGGGGTGCTCTGTAAGTACGCATGAATTACGCGTGGCAATGTCACCTAGTGTTGATGGGGCAGACGCATCCTGTCCGGCACGTGACGCTGCTTGCCGGAGTCCGGAATCCTTTACAATGGTGCTATTTTAGCATATTTACAGCGCACGCGTACACGTGTTAAACCCGTATAATAGTTTGACAAACATCGCGTGTTTTTGCACTAAAAAAACATCAAACAATTAAATTGACAAAGATGCCGTTTAGGTCCACATCACATGTGTTATCAGCTTGGGTTGGGCTCGTGTCCTCAACCTAGCGGGCAAGTCCGCAAGCTTGTACGAGCCCGCACCGTTGCTCACAGTTCAGTTATTGCTCCGAAGCTTAGCAAGTCAAGTTTCTAGCTAACATTGATTGCTTCCGAGAGACATGGAAGTAGGCAATGTCTACGATGTTAAGCAGCAGCGTCCGATTTCTTTTCAATGAACTCTATGTCTCAGTGACGAAGCCTGATATCAAGCTGTAGGCATGCGCCAAACGGATTACGATTACTTAGGCACTGGCGTTTGAGAAAATTGCACACCGCAAGTTGTCGCTGATCGAGCTGTTTTTGAACGTTAAATGAAAAACCGTCAATTCAATTATCATATGCCATCAAATCGGTTTGAATTGTTTAGGATACTCCTCAAAAAATTGTAGATTCCTTTAAATATGGCAAGAGCCGAATCGTAATGGCTCACAAGGCCTACAAGATCATTTCCTTTATTGTTAGAAGATTTTGATTCGTCATGGCCTATAAAAGGTAGTTCGCGCTTTGCCGAAAAGAAGACAATATCGATAAGTCTAATCAATATTAATATGTTTTCTTAATCTCTTCATTGTGCAAAAAATGACTTACACGACGTTGCTCATCGAGCTACGTAGCTCCAAAGCTATTCAATTGAATAAAACGCTTGATGCGATTTAGCGATTTTTTCTTGTTTCGAAATCATTATCGATGATGACGTGTTCAAATTAGCAGAACCGATTCTTGACCAAGGATTGTAATCTTTGGAAAAAAGCAGAAAATGGGGCACGTGAGCCAATGAGTTGTCTCATATTTCGTCAGATGAAAACGTCTGATGTATTCTATGTTCAACTCTTAATATATTTTTGTTAGACCTGGCAAGATAACTTAGAAGGCTTTGACTCCATTTTACTCGAGATAGACCACACACCACACTTCGACAGCAGACTACGTTAAGTGAACGGCAAAGTTTGAAACATTTCACGTGAATGTGTGACGCGTCACTTTCATTCACACTGCTTGATTCTTGCACCCTGCTCTGGCTTTTAATGAGCGTGACACTCACACCAACAAGACCATGCGATCTCAGCTCCGCATCACCAGAGCAGAATTTCGTCGCCTGATAGATCGACAGGAAAGACATCTGACACAAGAAAACAGCAACGCATCAGATTCTATTGCAGTCATCGCGTAGCGCCCAGCTGAGCGCATTACAGGGCGAATAGAGACAGCTGTATGTAAAGCACACTGCAGTCCCAGAGTGAAAATAATTGTATTTTCAGCCTAATGAGTGGGGGAGCCATCGAGCCAGGTAATAGGAAAAAGAGCGCAAAAACACACTTTGGTGGGCTCGAAAAATTATTCGAGCCCACCAATGTGTGTTTTTTTCCTCTTTTTCGTATTTTCAGCCTAGTCGCCTTGTTAGTAGTAGTAAACGTTTATTGATTGAATGAAAATCATCAGTACAAGGCTATACATTAGCAGAAAGAAAATGACGCGGCAATGGACGAAAAGACAAAAAAGTAATGTAAATTGACGCAATATAAAATATTGATGGCAACACGCATTGATTTGTTCAAATAGAGACTACTGTCAGAAAAAATCAATTAGAGTTTGAAGTGACTCACACGGAGTTATTTCATAGTTTATTAATCTATAATTCAATATCTAATCTGATTTCAAGGCCATGCGCCGTATGATAAGCGTGCTCGGAGAATTCGCCACTGTGTCTAAAATACGGACCAGAATGACAGTATTCCTGCTGCAGTAGCGTCCGACTTCTTTCAATTGAACTCTATGTCTAAAGGAATAGGTTGGAGCCAGGGAAAACCAAGTTCTTCGATTGATGCTTTCTTTAAGAGTGTAAACCGCGATGCATTTCGTGCACCACCGCGGTAACGAAGTCAACCAAAGAACTTGGTTTTCTCTGGTTCCCACCTATTCCTTAAATATCATGCAGGGACTATTCAAGCATCTACAGATTGTTTCATAAAAATGGATCACCCTTAAACATCGCCTTAACTTCAACTTTGTCTAACTCCGCCAAACTTGAACGAATTTCTCTGAAATTTGGAAGATATGTCAGTTGTGCTTACTAATATCATTGTTGGAAATTTCAAGCATGAATATTGAGTTGTTTTCATGTTATAGATAAAAAAAGTAGTAGATAATTTGATCTTCATTTAGCAATGTTACACAAAATCATACCCCACTCTTATAAAATTACATTTGTTTCCTTTGTTATGTAATATGTTGTTCTACAAGCCAAAAGCCATCAAGCAAAACAAAAATAAAGAACATCGGTCAATCAGAGCCAGTATAGCACCATTATTCATCAACAATAATATAACTGCTACATGTGATTAACTGGACTTCATGTTCCATAGCTTCCTGACTTCGTTGCGGTGGTGTTGGCAGCACTCCTGATTGCTTTCAGCTAGAAATCTATCTCTTACCGGTTGAAAACAATACAAAGCACAAATGAACAATAACGAGATCGCATTCACAAAAGGCAAAAGTGTCAGCCTTGCTAGAACTAGGGTTTTCTTTGCGAGCTACAAGCAAGCGACTAAATGTCCCTTACACAAATGTGCATCGATGGCATAATGATGATTTTCGACTCTGTCGTAAAGAGGGCTCTGGCCGTCCACGCAAAACATCCAAACGTAGAGACCGCCTAATTTTGAGATTTGTTAAAGTTGATCCAAGTCTCTCGTTAACTGAGATGGCTGCACTAGACTCGTCTATTTCTAAGTCCACTATTCGTAGAAGACTTATTGAGTCGAATTTCAAGAGCTGTAAGAGGCCCTCTCAGATCGAATTATCAGATCAGCATACAAAAAGACGTCTCAGATGGGCAATGAGTCATTGTCACTGGAGAAATCAATGGGATCGGGTTGTCTGGTCTGATGAGGCATCAGTCCGTCTGAAGGACAGTGATGGTCGATTGAGATTATGGATAAAATCTGATCAGGAAATTCCGAGACATTTACATCGTCCCCGGGTACAAGGTGGTGCGACTCTACTGATTTGGACTGGCATTTGGACCAATGGCCGCTCTGAACTTAACATACAGCAAGGAACCATGAATTCTGAACGCTATGTGAATGTTTTACGAATGAACATTGGCCAAATTACAGATCAACTTGGTGATCCATCGACTTGGTTATTTATGGATGATAATGCTACGTGTCACAGGAGTAGTAGAGTCAACTTATGCAAGTCTCAATTAGGGCTTAGGACATTATCTTGGCCAGCTCGTTCTCCTGATCTGAATCCCATAGAAAATGTATGGAGTATTCTAAAACGTAACGTTCGTCGTTCACTGCTACCTACAGATGGCGTATCACAACTTACGTCACTGTTAAAAAGAGGGTGGAGAAAGTTAGATCAGTCAAAAATCAACGATATCATCGAATCAATGCCTAGACGAATTGGTAATGTCATTGACAATAAGGATAGGGCCACAAAATATTAGCTTCTTAAGAACCGTTACTGTATCATAGCTTATCAGATTATGTAAGGACATTTAAATATATTAGGGACATGAAATAACATGGAAAATGCTTTCTGTATCATACTTATGTTTTATTTAGTCAAATTTTAGGATGATCCACTTTTTATGAAACGGACTGTATATTTCAAAAAAACGGACCATAATGACAGTGTTCCTGCTGCAGTGTTCCGATTTCTTTTCAATCGAATAATGAGATCGATGAACCGATCAATAAGACCTCTTGCATTCCTTTTATGAACATGCTGTTCATATACTTCACATGCGAAAATTGATCCGGAATCGGTGTTTTTTTTACAGCATTCATTCAGACAGTCAATCATCACCAATCAAACAGATGGATATTGATCAACCTTTAAACTTACTAGTGTGGCTGAATAATAGCTATAGGCCCTATCTTTAATGCCAGATTCGCATTTGCTCAAAATTTCATCTATGTTGGATCCTTGCAGAACAAATAGTGCATTAAAGAAATCATCAAAACTTATCAAGCCGATCGATATTGATCGATAAATCGCCTGCAATAAACATATTTAACCTTTTTGGAGCCCGGTGGCCAAATCTTCTACACAACCACCCATGACGCGCAGTGCACGTCACTCGCTCATCCGCAACTCACCCTGATACCGAGTGAACAATACACTAGGTACGCGTAATTACGGAGCACCCCAAACATCCGTGTTTAAAGACATTATATTCTTCTACCCGCGTACATACGCGCTCCACTAAGAATCAGTTAAATCCACAGAATTAGATTCATCTGCGCGCTTCGGTTTCCTAGAAAGGGAGGGTTATATGTAACCTTAATATCGAAATGGCACATCACAGAATTAAACAACTTGCTCCTTCTCGAATGGATAATTCGTGTATCGCTTGCTATTGGAAATGGCAAACAATAAGCTGTCAGCAGAGGACACCAGAGCCAGTGAGAGATGCGTGCGTGCTGTGATATCACTTCGCACACGCCAAAACACACATCGCCTGGCTAACATTCGATTCAGTGTATGCACAATACAGTGAGAAATGCCGAGGAGAGGATGTGAAAACATCAAGTGAACTAATTTTCGTACGCCTGCTACTTTCTTTAATAATGATCGGAAGGGCCAACATTATGGAGAAAACCTGTGGGCAATGATCTGAATTCTTCGAATCTGAAGGACTTTTGGCAATCGAAGCACTTTGCTGGAATTCACATTAATCCGCAAGCGACGCACGACTTTTTTCCTATCTCTGTAAGGTATTAGGAATTCCTTTTTGCCAACTTAATAGGTTCCTCGATGTGCCGTCAATTTCGCATTAATCACACTTCTAGCAAACCGAAGCAGATAAACAAAATATTTAATTCTGTGGTTAATCACTTGATCTGATGCTGTTAAAACATGGAGAATGTTTATGAATATGTGCGGGTGAGCGTTTATAGTTTCCGCGTCGTCTACAGTTGCATGCGTTGCCGCTGAAACAACTGATGGACCACTAAGCATGTTCTGTCTTCCCTGAGCATGAAATTGAGGTCCTATCACATTGTTTAGCCTCTGATACATGCAGACACATGAGACGCAAAGTCTTTATAACAGGACTGCCGATAGATGTTACAGTAATGTAACGCATAGCCATGCACGGATGTTTAGGGTCATGTGTAATTACGCGTAGTCAGAGGCGTCGCTAAGGAAACATCATTGGGGGGGGGGGGTTTGCTAAATTTTACCTGATTTACAACTAAGAACCAAAATTTATCTGATTATTGCACACACGCATACTCACACACATTCCAATATGTTTCATGTTTATATCCTACAGAAGAGGTACTTAGTCATCTAATCTTGCCGCATCATAAGTGGCCAATGAAATGCCGATGACGTTAAGTTAATTTGTGCGCAATTGGGTCCCGTAGTCTCGACTGTTAAGAAAATTTTCGATGTTGTTTGCATCGAGAAAGTTAACACCACAGAATTATATTGTTTAATTGTGTCACTTTGCTAGAAGTGCAAACTGATTCAAACACATGGCACATGCAGGAACTCAATAAGTGGGCAAAAAGAAATTTTTAATACCTTACAGAGATAGGAAAAATAGTCGTGCGTCGCTTGCGGATTGCTCTGAATTCCTTCAAAATGCTCCGATCGCCACGACTCCTTCAGATTCGAAGAGTTCAGATCATCGCGCAAAAGTTTTCTCGATAATCTTAGGTCCTCCGATCACTTTAAAAAAAGTTAGCAGGCGCACGAAAAAACGTTCACAAACTTCTCTGTAGAACTTGACATCGTCTGTGTCTTGATAACAGTCACTTAAACTTTGCACAATTTGTCGTGTTTAATGTTGAACTGGCTGCTCATTGTTCGATTTCTATGGTATTATGTCAGCAGATTGTGCCATTTCATCTACGTTACATGTTCCAATGTTTCCCTTCTAGTCAAACAGAAAAAGAGACGACCTGTCTAATTCTGGTTAACACGCTGTTAACTATAAACTTCTACGCACAGAGAAGAGGGTGTGCCTTATTCATACCGTGCGCTTTCCGCGGTGCGCGTGTGACTGACGCGGTATGAGGAAGGTTCGATGAAATCCACCGTAACGATGACGTCATCTCCTCAAGGGACAACGCAATAGCCAGAACTTATATGAATCAACGGTTAAATATACACTACACACCTAGGCAGAGTTGCAGGCGTTTCAGCGCTAGGTGATTCAGTGCCAATATTCAGTGGCCAGTGGCCACATTATAGATAGGGTACTGGAATTACATTTCAATTGCACTTAGATATTTTAAATTTAGCAGAGCTAACTCACATCGCCTTATGCTCCAATTTTAAAGAAAATGCGAGGCGACTGTTCCTCCTGCTCGCATATACAGTCATCCCGGGTAGAGGTCGTTTTCAGCGCGCTATGTTTGACCGCTTTCGCGTGACAAATCAATATCATCAACAACAACTGACCATATACTTTCTGGTGTCTAGAAAGGGTGATAATTTCCCGACATTACGATGTGTTTTTGTGACAAGACGTGTTTTTGTGGCTAAGAACAACGTCAGTGAATATTGGAGCTGAATCGCCGGCAAACCGGCGGTTTACCTGAAATTTTTCATTTTACCTGAATCTTTTAATAATTTCATATTGGGGGGGTGTTACGGTCCCCCACACCCCCCCCCCCGGTCGCGACGCCTCTGCGCGTAGTTTACGCGTGTATTACGCGTATTTGAGCGTGGCATGTCACCTAGTGTATCAACACATGATAGACGAACAGTGCATGTCATGGGCAGTTGGACCTGTCACCTGCTACACTTTCGAAAGTATTCGCTGTCGCACTTTTTCAAGGACGGTTATCCGGGCAAACGGGGTAGGCTACACAACTCCAAGTGTTAATTTCATGAGCTAATTAATTGTTTTTTCACTAGATATTCAATATTGATCTAGGGTATTTCGATACCGCTGATTTCAAATCTGAAGTCTCGGTTTTGAAATTTCGGCTTGCTTAGAGCCACTGCAATTTTTTCCCGTTTTCAAATGTAGCCTACATGTACCATTATGCAATTGATCTGAAGTCCAATTTTATATCGGCTCCATATAATTTTACTATGTTGATCACAAATTTTAAGTCTGCATGTAGGCTATTTTTCGGAATAATCATTTGTCTATGAGCTACGTGGAATTCAGTTTAAGATATTCTACTAGAATTGACTCAAAACCATATAATCCAAAAAGAACGAAAACGACGCTATACAGTATTCGTGATCTTAGGAGCTAAGATCACGAAGATAGCGTCGTTTCCGTTCTTTTCGGATTACATGGTTTATGAGCTGTAAGCTGGTGGCAATGTTTCTCGTGTTGAATAACATGTCTAATGTCGTTAAAACTGTATTACAGTAGAACCCACTTATAACGGACTCGGTTATAACGAACTCTCGGATATAACGTACTCCTCTTGCAGGCACGGACAAAAATTCCTATTATGTCTATATAAAATGCCTCGTTTATAACGTACTCGGATATAACGTACTACTCGGATATAGCGGACTCTTTTCAAGGGTCCACAGAGCAAATTTTGATTTTTTACAACGTACTTAGGGATGAAAGCACTTAAGTATTCTGAATCATCGAAACGAAGCTGGCACGATTCTACAATAACTTGCTGCGTTTGATGATGGCAGCAACAGCTCTTGTCATTGGCTGGGAGGAGGACAACTTTTGAGTGTCGAATCCGTCCAATGAGCAATCGATAGAAGTGAACTGGAATTAAGACATTGTCTGTGATGGTGTCTTCTTAACGCGTCACTGCGCTGTTTACATTGTTTTTTTAGCCATTCAAATATTTAGATTCATGTTCAGAATATTGCATATTTTTTCTTAATAAATAGAGAATTGTTAAGACACTATGCTGTTTTCTCGAGTAGGCATGATCATACATGTAGGGCCAGCTAAGGGCAAACAAATAAATGTACATTACATCTGTGGCGGCGCTAGGGGGGGGGGCGGGGGGCGGTCCGCCCCGGGCACCGAGATTCAAGGGGCACGGTCAGAGGCTCGCTCGGGGAAATCTAAATCTTGAAAAATGTTGATATGATTTTCGAATCAAATATTTCATTTAAAATTCAATCTGGGAACTCAGATTTGCATTTACCTACATCTACATTTATCATTTAACGCTGTTTAATTGTCTATTTCATAAATTAGCGTTGATTTATCGGTGTGGTTGGTGTGTGCGTTGCATGTAATTACATGTATTTGAGACACGGAATCAGGAATCGGTACCTAATCTGTTTGCCCTTTTGCGAATTTGTTTAACAGTCTGCGTTAGCAACGCAACATGTGAACGATCCTTTTCTAAATTGAAAATTATAAAATCCCACTTACGATCGACCATGACTCAAGCAAGACTAAATAATTTGTCTCTTATTTCTATTGAACGTCTTCGTTTGAATAATTGTGATATTGATGAATGCATTGATGTTTTTGCTAAATGCAAGGCGCGCAGAGTTCAGATTTAGCCTTATCTTACTGTGCGTTGGTCTACGTAATGATTATACCGTTTTCTCTCGAATATATTCTCTGGTAATATTCTGATTTTGTTTTTTACATGTACTTTACCAGTTTCATAATTAGGCTAATGTCACAGCGAGTGATTAAGAGGTTGTTCATTTTACATTTTAATGATCTAAATCTCAAAATATGAATGTTTATGAAATAATTTATAAGCTTAAATATAGTAGGTACACGTTCCCCTAAGAAGGAAAGAATCGGTGTAGCTAAATCTTCATAATTTTATTAGAATTGGCTGGGAATGGGGTTCATTGGGGAGGGGGGCACTGATAAATGACCCGCCCCGGGCACGAAACGTCCTCGCGCCGCCACTGCATTACATGTAGGCCTACATGTATTTATGGTGATGCATAGTGAGAATTAGCTGGTCATGATGGATAGGACCTTACTATTGCAATTGACAACTTAATTTGGTGCAGAAGTAGGCTTCAATACTTCTTATACAGCTTGTTCTTGCACACCTCGGATACAACATACCTCGGATATAACGTACCAATTTTTTAGGTCCCTTGAAGTACGTTATAAGTTGGTTCTACTGTATATTCATCAAAATGTGGGTGTCCACCATGTGCACTAGCCTAGGTGACATGCCACGCTCAATCACGCGTGAACCACGTGTAATTATGACCCTAAACATCCGTGACTATGCGGGACATTGCTGCAACGTCTGTTATATAAGTTAGTATAGGCAGTCCTGTTATATAGACTTAACGTCACCTGCATGTAGTGATGAAAATTTTCCGGAAAATTTTGAATCAAAATTTTCCGTGGAAAATTAAGGAAAATTTTGGAAATTTTGGAAATTTTGACAGTTTTGATTTTTGTGATACGCCCTATAATTTGAGCGCTTCCGCAGCCGAGGCAGACCAATAGAATGGGTCTAAAACTCTTGATTTCATCATTATTTCGATTAAAGCGATCGTAGCACTACGAGTTCCGTCCGCGGATTTTTGAACATTCCTTTACCACCAGTGGCTTGTGCTAATTTGTTAGCATTTTTGATTATCACACAGACATCGTTTGGGATAACGTGAATCTTGCTTTACAACAGAGGTAGAGTAGAGCGGGGCAAAGCAAGACACTTAAGGATACCTGGTCATATTGATAGAAATCTTATCATTATTTATTTCTACTACACTCATAGGCTTCTGGCGGTCATTGGCTACATATATCTAAAACATTACTTCAATACCAGTTCGTTAACACACTTTTCAAGAGACTTATCTGATGAGTAGTCAAACGTCGCACTTTACCCCACCTATGGGGCAGAACGCGACAGGCATAAATTATTGTTTATTTGATTCATTTATTATATGATTATTGATCTTTGTCTTAACCGCAAGTAAGTAATGGATAAAAGACCGTTCCAGGACACCATAAAATCAAAAAAATTAGTATCTTTAAAAACGACATAAATTCATGAATTTAGACCCTTTTTTCAGGTTTTTAAGACCTAAACTCATGAATTTAGTCCATTCAAAAAGTACCATTTTTTCAAAAAATGGTATTTTTAAAAACGACATAAATTCATGAATTTGAACCCTTTTTTCAGGTTATGAAGACCTAAATTCATAAA
Organism: Prostheceraeus crozeri; assembly: GCA_907163375.1. Taxonomy (NCBI): domain Eukaryota; kingdom Metazoa; phylum Platyhelminthes; order Polycladida; family Euryleptidae; genus Prostheceraeus; species Prostheceraeus crozeri. The sequence continues at coordinate 34,526 of CAJQUW010012683.1, forward strand.
TCGGCTAAAGCCAGAGGAGCTTCGCTCCGATTTGGGCGTTTTTAAAAATACCCAATTTTTCAAATTTTTCAAAATCTCAAAATTTGAGAATTACAATCGGGCGAAGCCCTAGAACCTTCGGTTCGATTTTCACCCGCCCCCAAAATCATGACCGTTCCAGGACACCGAAAAAATCATAAAAGTTAAGAATCTCAAAATTTGAGAATTACAATCGGGCGAAGCCCTAGAACCTTCGGTTCGATTTTCACCCCCGCCAAAATCATGACCGTTCTAGGACACCGAAAATTAGTATTTTTAAAAACGTCTTTTAAATCCATTTTTCAGGTTTTTAAAATATATCATGTGACTAAAAATATTTCTTTAAAAATGGAAGAAACAAAAGTGGAAGGAACTTCAGAAATGGAAGGAACCTCAAGAATATATCCTTCGTTATCATATGAACGTAGTTCTACTTTAATGGACATTGAAAAGATTAACATTGAAAAAATGAATAAAGAAAAACACAAAGATAGAGTTAGGTATATGAAAGATAAGGAACCTTTTCGAGGTATAATTTTTTCACCAGATAAATCTCCTTTTAATTTAGATAGAAATTTTGTTAATCTTTTAAGAGGAGCAGATTTAAATAATTATGCTGTAGAAGATCTCATAAAATATAAAGCTATGTTAGATAGAGTTGGTGCAGTAAAATCTCTTAGACGTTATAAACAATTAGAAAATTTATTATCAACGGGAGTTAAAGTAGGGAAAGGTTTATCTGAAAAACAGAAAACTGAAACAACTGTATTTTTACCAGATGATCCACAAGAATTACTAAATAGATTAAATATTTTAATATCTGCAATAAAAGAAGGACATAATTCTAGTTTCAATGAAATTCATGCTATATTGAAAAGACTGTTAGAAAAGAAGATTCTAAATGAAGAGGATTATAAAAGTATAACCGGACATCTCTGATGTCCTCCAGCTTCGCCCGAACCGGACATCTCTGATGTCCTCCAGGGCTTCGCCCGTAGCTGAAATATGTTGTTGTTTTTAATTTTTTATAAAAAAAATATTTCATAAAAAAATATTTATTTAATTTTTTTAGTTTAAAAATGTGTTCAGCAGATTTAGACAAAATTAATAATCATTTAGAAAATTTGATAGAGATTTTGGGTTCATCAAAATTTAGTACGACGTTAAAATTATAACAACTACTTCATCACACACTTGTAATTTAGAACCCATTCTACATTTAGAACAAAATAAAAATTATCAAATTGCATTGACTAGTTTCTCTACATTTAACACTATTCAAAACGTTATCAAAGATTGAATGATCAATTTAGATATTCTACTGATAAAGGCAAAACATGGAAAATACTAACTTTTCTTCCTGGTTCTTACGAAGTTGAATCAATATCAAATGAAATTAAGAGACATTTAGGTATACCATTTAAAGATAAGAAACAATTACATTTTGCAGTTGAACCGGCAGTTAATAAATTTTCTCTTACTTTAGACGAAAATCATCAAGTTGATTTTAATCATGATAGATCATTGTCAAAGCTATTAGGATTTAATAAACAAACCTATAGTCAAGGTTATCATTTAGGTGAGAAGATTCCAAAAATAACTGAAATAAATTCAATTGTTGTACATTGTGACATTATTGAAGGAGGATATATAAATGGTAAATTATCAAATTTAATATTCAGTTTTCCAGCTTTTACTGTACCCATTGGTTATAGATTAAATGTAATTCCACAAACACTAATATATTTCCCTATTACAAGAAAAACTATTAACAACATTAACATGAGAATCACTGATGAGAAAGGACAAGAAATAAATTTTGAAAGTGAAGAGATTATGATAGATCTTTTGGTTCGGGAGGTATAAACTCCCACGCGAAGCTAGAGAAGTTTAATTTTCTTCTTCTTCTTTAGAAAAAAAAATAAAATAAAAATAAATTTTTTTATTAAAAAATGAGTGAAGTACAACCAATAAATAAAAAAAAACTTAAATTTAATCATCATCCAAATTTATCTAATAAAGTTTTGTCAGTTATTTGTGGAAGATCAGGTTGCGGAAAAACGTATCTATTATTTAAAATTTTAACGACTCCAAATTTTTTGGATTATAACAATCTTATAATTTATACAACAACGGCAGAACAACCCGTCTATCAATTTTTAAAATATGGATTTGAAAATAATCTTAAAAAAACAGCAATTGCTTCATTATTCAAAGAATATGAAAAATCTGAAGATGAAGAAGAAATAAGTTCGTGGTGTGAAGAAGCAGCAAAAAATAATCAGTTAGTAGAATCTAATAAAAATAACCATATAAAGATACAATTAATAGATGATAGTGGTAATATGCAAGATCCTAGTAAACTAGATAAAACAATGAAACATTGTGTAATTTTTGATGATTGTGTTAATGATAGAAATCAGTCAGTTCAGAGAAATTATTTTCACAAGAGGTAGACATAATAACTGTAGTGTATTTTATTTAACACAAAGTATGTATTCATTAGACGAAGTGTTATTAGAAAGAATGCAAATATATTTATACTTAAATTTTGAAATAAATGCAAGAAACTTAAAAGTCCGTGATTTGTTGTAAGAGATTTATGCGTAAGAAATAAAGAATGGAATTTAAACAATCGTGTAATAATTGCTTGGTCAAAAGATTAGGTGCTTCATTACAATTAATATTGATAAAAAAAATTCATGAAAGAGTTTTTATCGAAAAATATTTTTCGCGGAGTGATAAATAATATACAAAATATAGGTTTACAATATTTTTTTTTTATTTTATATATATATCAAATTTGTCTATCTTAGAAATTAGAAAATTAAAAAGGTTCAGTAGTTTATTCCATCAGGTAAAATTTTTCTTTTATCATCAAATGGATCTAATGCTAATTTATGTTTTCTTTTAAATACATGTTATGTTTTTTTGAATTAAGTCTATAATTACATGCTGTTTTTATTCATTTATTATAATAATACATTTTTATAATCTTGAAATGTTATTTGATTAGCCACTGATGCCTTTGAAATTCCTTTAATGTTTTATGTGTTTTAATATTATTAGTTGTATCATAACGTAACACCTTTAGATTTATAAAAATATAGCTTCTGTATAATGAAATCTTCATTTCCTTCTAATTCAATCTTTTACTTTACAAAAATCAGAAGGCATGAATGATATCTTGTTATTATATTAATTTCTTCATCAAGTGATAGAATTCTACGGTTACTGTTAATTCTAAGAAAATAGAATCGGTATCTGTAAAGGTGTAATTTAGTAGTTTTTGCCATAAGCAGGTGCTAAATAATCATATATAAAACTATACATAAATAGTTTAGCTAATTCTAATATAGTGAAAACCAATGAAATTAAACTTATCATGTTTTACAATGCTTCTTTCTTAGATGAACAGCACAGAAGTTCATCACTGAATCTAGTAGTTCTTTTATATGTAGGTTTCCTTGTTAAATTTTTGAAATCTATCTCTATCATAAACTATTTCAATATTTTGTCTATTACGCACATTTTCTAAAGTCTTACCATAAAATGCATTATTCCATTAATTTGAAGAAAACGTTTCCAAAATCATCTTTATTTCTTTTAGCTATTTTACGTTTTTCAATATTGAACTCTATATAATTTTTTAACCATTTAGATTTTTGATAAAATAGTTTTCGATGTATTTTGGTGAGAATCATACCATGATCTAAATACCAATCTAGCATTCTTCCTTCAACAACATACTTTCCTTTATTACTTTGTGTTAACATAAGTTTTTTTGTTGGTCTGTATTTTTTCGGTATTATAGATTTTTGATAATCTGAAAAATCTGCTATATTGGGAATTTTGTTTTCTGGACAGAAAGGATTAATATTTTGTTGCGAAATCTTTTATACTAAATCAGGGATATACTAAATCAACTTCATATACAATATACCAAAATTATTTTCACATCATATGTTCTTTTTTCGCGGTATTTTTTGGATAAAAGAAGAAAAAAAAAATCAATAAATAGAGTTAAAAAATAAAAGAAGAATGGAATAAGTAAACAAAGAGATAAAGAAAAGAAAAAGAAAAATGATAATAAATTAGAAAGTAAAATAAGAAGTGGAAAAAATGGTATAATAATATAAATAATCTAGATCGGGCGAAGCCCTAGAACCTTCGGTTCGATTATTACACCATGACATTTCACCTGTTGGTAATTCTTGTATCATGCAAGAAGAATATAAGCTATTAAAATCATAATATAACAAATAGTTTTCTCTCATGAATTCATCAATTGCTTTTTCACGTTCTACTCCTTCTCGTTTCGTTCGAAAAATTTCTAATATCTTTTCTTTTTCTTCTGGAGATAGGATAAAGGTTTCATTATTCCATATTCTTGTGGAGATTATTTACTTCTTATTATATCATTTAACATATCTATTACCTAAAATGTATTGTGTGATTTGTTTATGTGGACGATGAAACTTCAAACCACCTCTAATTCCAGATTCAAAAAAAAAAATAATAATTTATCATATGTATTTTCTTTATAATGTTTAAGTTTAACGGACTTTGTCCCCCTCCTAGAGCCATCGGCTCTTTTTTTTTTCTCATGAAACCAGTATGTTTTAATCCTGCTAACCATGTTAAACCTGGTTTAGAATAACAATAACATGGATCTATTCCGTAATATTCTAAAAACATGTCACTAAAGTTTTCGAAAAGATCAGCTAGTATTAATACATCTATCTGAAGATATTTCATTGTATAATCATACATTGTTTTACAATTTAACTTCTCAATTCCGTTTTCAGCTTCTGCATAGTCTTCGTCTGATAATTTGTGATTGTTTTAATGTTGATTTAAATTTATTTATTGGAAGGGAAAGGGAAGTTGTTCTTCTTCCATAATTTTATTCACAGAATTAAAACAGTCTTCGACTGTGAACCACAGGTTTTATCTCCAGTTTATATCAGTCTTCGACTGTGAGCCGTAAAGGTAAAACAGGCTATATACTCTTACGGAATTATTCCTTTTAAAGGTTTTAAGTTATTTTTTTATTTTTTTTAAATAATATTTATTTAATAATTTAAATTGTTCAATTTCAAAGTTTTTTTCCCATAACATCTAATGAATAAGGAGTGTAAGTTGTGTAAAAGTATTTAAGTAAAAAAATCTAAATGCATCTAAAATTCCTAATACAACCTAATTGCCATTGAAAAATATTCTTCTTCTTGTTTTACATAGTAACATTTATTTTTTGTTGTTGTAATTTTTTCAGATGAAAATAAATCTTTCATACTAGATGGAAAATCATAATTTTAGAAACCATTGTAGAAATATAAAGGAAACAAAGTTATATTTAAATTTATTAGCATTAAGATTACAAGAATTATGTGCTGCACCTCTATATAATCCATTTAGATGATCATGATCTTTTACCTTGACGGCAGAGCCAGGTCGGGCGTTCCGTTTCTCGCTTCGCCTTATCAAATATATCTCTACCTTTGCCATTTTTATAATTTTTTGTAAAATTCTCTTCCACAGTAATAAAATTTTTGTTTTCATTAATAAAATTTAATTTTTCTTCATCCGTTAATGGTATCATTGGTTTATTTGTTTCAAGCAAATGTGAAAAACGTCCTTGTAATTCTTCTACTTTCTTTGTAAACATTTCTGAACTATCTTCACCATAGTATTGTAAATATTCTGATTTAAATAATTCAGGATAATTTGAATGAATGTACATTCCCCAACATAATGGTTTTTGTCAAATAAATATTTTTCTTTACTTTGTTCAGCTGGTGTGCACTTTTTCCAGGTGCACTTTTTTCAGAATTAAAAACCGAAGGTTCTAGGGCTTTGGCCCGTACCATTTTCAGAATTATAATTTTCAGAATCGGGTGAAGCCCTGGAACTTTCGTTTGATTTTGTCGTCATATTAACATTTTATGCTTCTCAAAATCACAATAAATAGTAAAGGGTACTTATATTTTTAAAATACCATTTATTATATTCTAAATAATCATCTTTTGGAAAGTATTTTGAAACTGCTTCGTTTTGTTGAACAATTCTCCAAATGTCTATTCATTTCTTCTAAAGTTCTAAAACTTGTCATACATTGAAGACAAGGAAATTTTTATTATCTGAAGTTTTTGTAAATATAGAAACATCTTTAACACAATATAAAATGCACCCTGATAATATAAGATATTCGCTTGTGCTGGTTGTTTTGTCTGTTCTAGTTTTTCAAATTCATCTTTATATATTTCATGTGGTTTCATTAATTTCTTTTGTAATATTAAATGTATTTTGATGATAATTTTGATTTAATATTTGTAGCTGATAAATATATTCTTTATCATATTGTTCTTTATATTGTTGTAGACATTTTTTTAAACATTCATTTAATCGGAGCGAAGCTCCTCTGGTCTTAGCCGATTCTTTTATTTATTCTTCATTTAATTTTTGAATTGTTTTCTCATTTCTTATTTTTGATATTTATGGCCATATTCTTGTACTAATATTTTTGTTTGTTGTTGATAATCTGTTTTACATTTTTGTAAACTTTTATTTAAATTTTCTAATTTTTGTTGATATTCTGAAGATAAAGATGAATATTTGTAATTATAATCATCAGTAACGTCCCTTTAAAATTTATTATATTAATCATTCTTGGTGATAGTGTTTTTAACAATTCAAATTTTTCCTAGTTACATATTATTTTACCTCCTTGGTAAAAAAATATTATGATGCATGTAATTTTCCTCTATCATTATATACTATTTCTGATTGACATAAATTTTAATTATTCAAATTAAATTTTTTTTGAATCTGAGTAAAGTGTAATAATTTTACCAATAGAAACAATAATTCACATTTAATTCAAAAACATTTTACTTCTATTAAATTTTTATTCATTTTTATTGAAACTATTATTAACACTATATAATAATCATCACAAATAAATATATATTAATATCATATAATAACATATAAAATTAAATATTAAATTGATTACAACACCAAAAATAAAACTAATATATTTTAAATAATATAAAAATTTTAATGGAAATTCCACTAAAGCCATTCAGAGAGATTCAAATTCATTATATGTATTCTTCTTTATTGTAATGACTTAGTCTTTCTTTATGATATTCCTGCAGGATGTAAATGTGCTATAATACACCACAGAAAAACAATAAATCCAATCTTTCATTTTTTATGTTGATTATTTGTGGTGAACTGAAAGGTAAAGGAACATAACTACCACCAGTAATATTTTTATACTTTATCAATCGTACTATTTTCTTAGATAGTATTTTAACAAAATCTCCAAACCAGATTCACGTAACTACGGGCTTGCAATTATACAATTTTCTAATTTAAGTAATCATCGATTCAAAATATGGGTTGTATATCCATTTACATTTATGAATTTCTTGTGAATTTGGTAAAATGGGGGGGGGGGGTCCCCTTGTATAATTTCTTCAGGAATTCCATCAGGTCCATTTTTTGTATAAAGTACTTCTACATTCATATAACATTTGAAAAGATTTCTTAAATATATTATAAAAGTTTGTTAATACATTATAAAATGTTTTTATCGGTTTCATTTTGTTTCAAACGGGCGAAGCCCTGGAACCTTCGGTTCGAACCGATTCATTAAATAAATATTTTATATCTTCTGTTACGACGGCTTCATCAAATTCATCTATTTCCGTTAAATTCATCAGTATCGCTAAATAAATATCTTTCCATCTGGTACGGGCGAAGCCCTAGAAGACATCTCCGGTGTCCCATGTATGTCTCATCTTCACTATTAAAAAACTTTTTTATATTCCAATGTGAATAAATCATCAAACATTTTTTTTAACTTTTATATCAGTTGGCAATGTTTCTAGATAGTTTTTATAACTATTTAATTTTAATATATTTCCTTCATCAACTCGTTCTACATTTTGTAAATGCAATTTACTATTTAAATGAGATTGATAACTTCTTTTTGTTTGCAACTTTTTTTTACTTAAGACACAATAAAACTTGGTATTTTCCATTTTTTTTTATTTTTTTAGAGAAAATTTAAAAAAAATAATTTGTGTTTTTAAATTTTAGATATAAACATTCTAATATCAATGGACTTGAGTGTTATTTTATATTATTATATATTTCACGTTCTTTAGTTATTTTTTTCTTTTTCTTTATCACATTAAGTTTTATCATATTAAGTCTTTATCATATTAAGTTTTATCTCGTATAAGTTTCATTCATATAATGTTTTATCAAAAGATAATTTAAAATTTTTTTTCACTAACTATTGATTCATCAATCATCATCATAACTAAGTTGTTTCTTCATCGTTCATCATAATTTGTTTCTTCATCATCATAAATTACACTTTTTGGTATAGGAGTTTACTTCCATGATAGGATACCATTCTCTTATTGGAATATCTAATTCTAAATTACATCTTTTATCTGATAATAATATAATAGAGAAAAATATTGGTCTTTGATCTCTTTTGGAAAATTTAATAACACCAACATAATCTGAATCACTTTTAGTTTTTGTTAAAGATGATAAAATTTTAAATTGATTAGATGTAAATCCTAATTTAAATTTTGTAGACCCGACACATAGTTGTCTAATTAAACAGTATCTTCAAACTGTACCATCATTATTATGTTCAATTGTAAAGAAAATGAAATTTAGATAAGATTTTTATAATTACTAATATTTTTATAATCTTTTTTACCATAACAACGTCCTTTTTCAGAATGTTTCTGAATCATCATTATTATCATAAGATTCTTTTAAAGATCGGGCAAAGCCTAGAACCATCGGGTTCGTTTATTATGATTATGATTATGGTCATTGTTTAATAGTATAAGGTGTTGTACCACATATAAAATTTTCTCTTGTTGAGCTAAACCATTTATATAAGATTTAATAAATTAATATTTAAGTTGGAATATTAATCCTATGTACGCTGATCCATCATCATATCTATTGCGGCATTTCTAATGTTTCTTGTTTTATAAATTGGTGTCTCTAATAATAAACTCTTGGACCATAAATAATTCTTCATTATTTATTTTACTCTCTATGTGGAATGTTATATTGGGATTTTGATCGTCAACAAATAATCTAATTTTTTCTTTCGAAAAAGTTTTAAATTTTTAGACTAATTCTTTAATATTGATATAATTAATAATTTTAGTTTCTATCCAGAGTCAGTCATTAATAATTGGTATACACTGCTCTAATAAATCCATTAAACATTACAACGCCTGCCTTCACTTCAATAAAGCAACAAACTCTCACACATAGCCTAGGTCCCGATTATATCTGATCCATTATCACAGCACGCGACGACACATTATATTGACTTCTCTACCCATCACTCCATAACTGCCACTATATCACTCTGCAGCATCAGCAGTCACCCTCACGCACAATAAACATAATTAAAAGCGACACTAGAAGACGAGTTCACATACTCCCTATACACGCTATCCGCTCGCCTCTCTCTCCTCACCTCACTACTAGTCTCAAGTCGCAACTATTATACCACATTATCGAGCACACAATGAACGAGACACACTTTCTAACCGATCTACTTAGCAAAGGACCTATCTAACAACAACACACATTCCAATCTCAGATTATTCACAAAAACAGCAAAAGCTCTTCAATTCTATTCACACCGCGGCATCTCGTATCGTCACTACAAAGAACGCAACGGAGCGAAAGCTAGTATCACGGTGAGATCAATATACTGTTTATTCATCTCACATGTGAGAGGCTCATCTTCATCCCTTTCTGTATCATCTCGTCCTATCTAGACATTATCTATATTAGAACACAGTGACAGCAAAACACCGAGCTACTCTATCTCCTAGTTCATCTCTATTCTCTATATATGATAAGCAAAGACAATCTCTAAGCTTCATGTTATTATATAAATAGAGATCTATGCGTAACATTAAGGCACACTTGATGCTAATATCTATTCTCTCTAATCTCACTAATCCATATATGATCACAAATAGTGGCACACCTCAATCTGCGAGCTCTTTCTGTGTAACACAAAGTATGAGTGCGAATGTGGCTAATCTTTCTGAGCGCTCAGCAGACTAACTCTCATATGACAATAGAGACTACGAGAAAAAACAATGACTCATTAACATACACCGAGCTGAAACTATATACATATCGATCAGTCTCCTACGAGGACTATGCTATATGCTTCCAATTTCGACCCACACACACAGACAGACATACAGACGATTCATCCAAACTCAAGCTCCAGATGGTCAGTTGACACTACGCGACCTAGATCTCGAGAGGTGTTATTTTCTGAGACACTGCACTACGATACAACATCACTATAGGTCTGAGTTATCAGTTTAGCCTTAGAGGAGAGTCTCTCTCCGACACCAATTGTCCTTTAGACTCTCAGAGAGCAGAGACTAGACACACAATTGGAACTATCAATATGACTACCACTACCAATAATCGTCCGAAAAAGCTTAATATAGACTCACTCACAATCTCGTGCAGACATAACATATCTATAGACCACACAATAGACTCAGACCTCACACACCAACAACACACGATTATCACTAATCAATAGGCAAGACTACACATTAAGCACACACAACTTTTTTAAAAAGTTTTCATACAACAGACTAGCACATCAAACCAGTTCTTCACCTGAGAATCACACATTATTCATATTACAGTAGATACACACGAATCGAGCTAGAATACTCATTCACACATACAGACACAATGAGAGACATCTACCAATACAACAACTCTCTGGAGTATACAAGTTAACCGGAACTCAACTTTAAGATTCTATAGAGACCACAAATACTCCTACTCTAGACTACAACACAAACAACATAAAAATAACATCTATCTGAGAGATTCCGACTCATCTACATGCCAAAACTTCTTTAAATTTTAGGGGTGTGTCACACGAATTAGTCTTGTAGTAGCACGAAGGAATTAGTGATCTCACACACCATCATCAAGAGAGAGTCAGTCTCTAGTTCGTAGCTACGAGTGACATAGTTTATTAGAGGGAACACGGAGCACAGGCTCATCTAAAACTTATCGTAGTGATCTCACACCACTACGTGATCAATTACAATAGTCGACATCTCTAGATATGAGATACATAAATATTTTTAGAAATGAATTTAATGAAAAATTTACAAGAAAACTCTAACACATAAAGAAATATATCAATGATATGTATGAACAACAAGTACATGAGTTACAGGAGCAAAGTTAGAGAAAATTCATATTCTATGGCATTTCTACCACTCACACATCTGGCCCACTCTAAACGGAGTTGAAGAGTGTATCAGCAGAAATATGCAATTAATAGAAGAGAAATTTAAAGTAAATCACTAAAACAAGAGTGATGGAAAGAATAGATAGATGTAAAACAAGACAAGAGTGTCAGACTTATAGTTTTATCGAACGGTGATGAATGAGCTGAGTGTGCGCACACTCTGATTGTGAGCAGAATCTACTGTGGTAGAATCACGTGGTCTGCATGGTCTGATGATCGGGATTATGCTACATTTAGTGTTGCATGCACAATTCTGATAGTTAGAGTCTTCAGTCACCGATACTCTGTAACACGAAGATTAAACTCTATACACAAGACATTAAGGACACTAGCACATTTATAGACATTAGGACATGATAACAAATCTACCAGACTTCAGAAAAACTAGTGCATGTCACTATTTAGTGATCATCTGAAATGAAGTCACACACGAGACAACACAATGATATATTTTACATCGGTGTGGTATAAACGTTCACTCTTAATGAGTATAGTATATCCTCAGATACACACGTATACAGACATCTTAGTGACACACGCTAGATATCTTGTCATGTGTGCACACATACGGATAGTACACTACGTAAGGATGGCGTATTAAGAGCACGAGCGAGTGAGCTTCTTTATATTTGGATAAGGGTGTAGATGTTCTAGATGTACGGATTCATGTACATAATTATTTGTATACGTCACATTTGTGTCATAATCAGACTATCTGTGTGCTCACCAACGTAGCGGACAATGAGAGAGCTGGTTTGTATCATATGTCTAAGTACATTTGATGATTTTTGTGCAGGGACAGAGAGATCAGTCTTTATAACTGGAGACTAACACGAGCGAGAATTTCCGATGGTTATATAAGTGATTGATTTGGTGAGGACTATATCGTCCATTGAAATGGGTCATTATTTAGTCGACGTATAGTGGACTAGACAGATTTAGACTCATAGAGAGATCTTATTAATGACTACTAGTCATGTGATCTAGCTTTACCACTTGTTTCTATGAGCACAGATAAGGCTCACTAAGCGTTGTTTCAGGAGGTGGAGAGTGGGCAAGAGAGTCAATTTAGACTCGAGGAGAGGAAAGACATGTCAGGACATCAGATATGCAAACATCTTTGATTCTATCTTTATTGACTTATCAATTATCAGGCAATCATAGTAGTTTAATCATTATTATAAGTTATTGTCACCATTAAATTAGTGTCTAAGTGGGGTTTTTTGGTTTGCGATAGCACTCAATAGTCACATCCTCCTAGAGGCTGAGAATGGTGGGTGTGTACATTTGAGATCTGCAGATGATCTTCTAGCTTACACTGATCACACACGAGAGATGGAGACACTATCTTGCAAAAGTGTGACACACACTAGGGAGTTGTCTGCTAGACACTATGATGCTTTGAGATACACGAAAGGGCACACTCTGGCAGTGGATATGAGTAGTGTACTCTGAATCTATAGGTTGCACGAGAGATCACACACAAATATGATAGGTTCTTATCTAGATACTCTACATATTCAAGGCAACTTACCTCTCTGAATCTGGTGATGAGCTTATGAGATGATGAGAGCACTTAGATGACAGAGATCGGCACAGCGTGCTTCTTCTAGATGGGACTCAGAGAATCATTATCTAGCAGAGGCGTGAGCAGAGGAAGGTGCACACGCTAGACACGAATCTCATATACGATTTACTCAGACATTATCTCACAGTAGCTCAGTGTGTGGCTTCTCATATTTGAATATGAGTTGTTTAAAGTGAGGAATGGTGTGGTTTATAGGTGGGGTGGTCTGTGGGGTTGTGTGTGATTATGATGTGTTTGTTTTAGTGTAAGGATTATTGTGTTTATAGGGGTGTTTTGTATGTGTTGTGGGTTGATTTTTGGTAATATAATTGTAATGAGAATCGGTTATTGTTGTAAGTGATGTTGTTGTGTGAAATTGGTATTTTATATATTGAGTGTTGTTGGTGATTAGATTTTTGAGTAAATTTTGTGTTTCTAAAGTGGAATTGATAATATGCATAGAGTGGTTATATTGTGTTATGTTTAATAAGCTGGAAAGAGTAGGTTGGTTTCCGGATTAGAATGATTGGTTAATTTGTTATGAGTTAACTCACGCTGGATCAGATGCAGCAGGAATGCGAAGATGTAATAAAATTGAAAAAATTTGGTAAAATAAAAAAAATAATGATGATATAAAGATTTGACGGTGAATTTAACAAAAAAAGTAAACTGGCAGTAAATTGGATCATTGTCTCCATTATTCGGTTATTTAGATTATGAATAAATACTCAATCAAATTAAAAGTTAAATTAATAATTCATCGTACAGCAAATAATATAAAATCTTTTTTGGTAAGACTGGAAAAAAGCATATTAAAAAATTGATAGACTGAATGGTGAATTAAGCATATTACTCCTAAGTTTAGAGATTGAAACAGCTATTGCAAAAGATTTAAATACTAACAAAACAATTTCCAGTAAGATTTCAAAGCTACTGCTTAGTTCATATCTTTTTTCCGAACAAAGATTTAACTAGGATCTCTCTCTCTTACTAGAACTGCGAATACTCCATGATATTTTATGACTAACATTTCAAAGAAATAATTCTCCAAGTTTTGAATAAGAACAATAAAATTTTTCATATTAAAACAATTCCGAAGTTTACACAGTATTCATTAAACTCAAACTCGATATCCAATTGAACCATTAAGATTCGATGATACCAATAATCATTATGGAAAGGATATGATTCTATAAAATCTTTGTATAGAATTTGGAGTTGAACCACAATTATCCCTGGAGATTGGAGACATTTATATCCAATTTTCTGTTTCGATTTAAGTGCAACATGCTTGCGCGCGTAGAACTATCTCACTTGCCTTAACAGCGATCTATGCAAGTGGATACGCACACACCGCACAACACATACCGCGACAAAGCTAAAAGACAAACACTCTTCGCGTCCACACACACTTATCATTAGCAATGCCTCGAGACCTCTCGATTATTATCTATATACATTCACTCAGTCGCGTGACTTCGACCACACTACACACTACACATGTATCTATCTTCTCGTTACCTGATAGCGAACGCGATGGATATTTCGTATCATATCACCATCCTTCATTTTCACACCAACACTTCTCTTATCTACCATACACAACCTTATTAGACATTTCTAACTCAACGAACACACTACTTAAACAACTTCACTAACACACATCTAATTCTTCTCACTCCTCTCTCGATCACACTCTCACATAGATACTAGAGCACATCTCTTCGCACACATAACTATCTCTAGAACACACTTTCTACCATCAATCTTTTCTCTCTCACCACTTACTTTCTATGCACAACATACTAAATCTAACGACTCTATTCGAAATTCTTCAGACGACTTCCACAGAGAACTCTATCTCTGAAGTTCACACAATCTACACACCACTGAGAGTCTCTCCTGCCACGACAGACGTATCAAGAACAGATACTCATACAAACACAAACTCGAATCTCAAACAATACCTGTAGTGAAAAATGAAAACACTCGATACACTGGTACTCTATATATGTCCTGCGAGTCTACGGACATCTAAAACTGACATAACACATATCTTTCTCTCGCACATTTACAGCCAAATAAAGCTTACTTCTCTAGCAATCGAACTTCGGCATCTTAGAGTAGAGGCGTTTGATCCTAGACTACATGAGACTTCAGACACCATTTTGATTCCAGATGGTACACATGAACGTACCAATCTCTGCTAAATCACTGCTTCAACTATCAGGAGATGCAATAAACATAGATATGTCCGAGCGAGCGATACTGTAGGATAACAAGAGCAGGTCTCGCACAGTGAGTAACACAAGAATGGGATAGAGTTCATTCTCGCATAAGACTCTAACAAAGAGCAAAAGACACAAGTTTCCTCAGAAAACACCATGATAGGAATCTGGCTCTAGCCAAGAAGCAGAGTTCACTAAGACCCTCATTACAGACACACACATGTCTGGTGAAGTGACACAAAGAGAATATCTCAAGAGAACACTTATACTGCATGTGAAAAGATTTGTAGTAATAAGTGTTTTAGTGGAAATTAAAATAGTTGATGTGGCACCTAGACATTCCATTTATCACAGATACTATTGTCTATACCAGCGAGAGTCTAGAGATGCACACACTGAGATACACAAATACATAGTTCAGCACAACTAGACATCTTCGTCACACACTCACATACACACCAGATGATAGCGAGTTGAAAACAAAATACAACCTATATTTCGATAAATGACGATTTGAGTGTATCACATCAAGATTCTATAAGCAACAAGCACGACTATGGCACTTTGAGGCATCTCTACGAGTACTATAGAGAGAGCCATATCCAAACAGGAACCCACTATACTGCTATTGACACAGTTATGGTCTATGCTCACCTTCATTCTATATTACAAAACATGTATATCTTGTCTACAACTGCTTAAAATGAATTATATAAATTCCGTTAATTAATGATATTAATAATTTATAATTAATTTATTGATACTATTAAACAAAAATAAAAACTCAAACTGTCAGCATATTGGAGGGACAAGAACAAAGTTCCAAACCACTTCGAGGTGGTGATATAAAAAAAACTTTAGAAACTTTCCCTGGATTTTTTTGGAGTAAATATTCGGAAAGAAAAACAATCTTTCCTGGTCATGTCATAGACCGGTTCCCAGGAACTCGATTAATATAAGACTAGATGAGAAAAATTAATCCGAAACCAGGTGAAGAACCGATAAATAGAGTAGATCGCACTTTACAGGCATGATTTAGCTTATTTCGAAATCCTGATCCTAAGTCTCGCATCAGCTGATAAGAAGACAGTCTTCACACACACACGAGACTGACCATAATCTCAACTACTCACACACTACATCACATTTCATCACATAGACACTAAACAATAACCGAAAGACACAACAACACTTCAATCCTACGAGCGATCTTCTAAGTCCGCACATAACTTCACTCACACACGTCTAGAGTAATATTATTCACAGACGATATCAGGCGTGACACAAAGACATATGACAACGATACTAGAGCAATTATTCCAGCTAACACATCAGACACATGTAACGACAAGATCTTCGTGTAATGAATATGCTCTTCAACCACTTCTTCATACCATCTCTAGAGATCATAGTATATAACAGAACTCAACACATACACACCACAAAATCAGAGCAGTACAATAAAGTGCTAGTAAGCGGCGAGCAAGATTACGCCGGAATTCTCTGCGAGAGCAATAAGAGACATACAGACACTAGCGACACAGATGTACACTCATCACATACTAACGCGAGCGACCGAGACATAATACTAGACACACAAACATATCACATTCGTACCTTAAGTCTATTGAGGTGAGACATCAGAATGCCATTATAAACTCTAGACACACCACACAAATGTCGACTTTAGCTATATATCCCTCCACAAGAAACAACGCTCTGACTCGAGAGTGACTCCCTCTACTATCTACAGGCGAACTAGTATGAAAGTCTATTGCACAGACGGCATTACAACTAAATTAGTAGACAGCGAGAGCGTGCGACACTATCTGCGGAGTTTCACAAAGCGAGTTAGATGGTACAGAGCGACAACGTCTATGAGACAACCCGAGAATATCTGTGTCGACAACTCACGGCAGTGATACAGCTACGGTCACATTGTGAATCATGTACACTTCTACATTACTACAAACTCTATGGGTCAAATCCAGGCCGTGCCATCCGAGTACAACTAGTCGACATAGAGCGATCGATACACAGTGTACGTGTCATAAACACACAGTACAAACTACGCAGTAATTCTCACCACGAAGAACCAAAACTACACTCAGACACAGAGAGACATACAGTCTGTATTGCACCTACAGTCCGACTTGTTACACTAGTATCAATATGTTTGTGCGAGGCTTTATCTGGAGTCTAGTTCACTGAGTCACAAGAACACTTTATCAGTGACACACATGAGATAAAGCTAATCGAATTTAGCTTAGCATACTACACTGCACGTAGTCATTCATACTACATACACTATTTCTCCTAGTAGATAGATAGATATCATCTCGAGTGGGAGTGACTCATGAGTAGAGATTATTGCTACACATGCTATTACCGATACATAAATTTGTTCACATCACAGATTGTGCTGAAACGTAGAGACTTATTCTGCAGCTTCAGTTGGTGTAGAGACACTCTGTATAGTGCACTAGATCTGTTAAGCGCACTAAGAGTACTACGTAGAGTACGTCTCTCTCAGATCGCTGAAAAGACAGAGCAGACTTGGGGATGCGTCAGTCTCATAGTGTGGCGCGTGAGGTGCGGCTCGGTTAGTATTCTGAGTGTGAGCTGAGACTAGACTTCTGAATCGTAGTGGAGCACTTGACTAGTGATGCGACACTACAGTTCTCTAATAGTCAAGTTATAAGTGTTAGTTGATCTACTACTTTGTTAATGAGAGCAGTGTAGTAGTTACAGATGAGCATGAGTTATTGAGTCAGTATCACGACTGAGTTGGATTGAATGTTAGCTGAGTGAGTAAATTTTTGTTAAGTTTTGTCTACGTTTATTTTTTAGATAGATATCACTATATCTCATCGGACATAGAGTGACAAGATAGGAAGCGAGGACTCTTGAGTATTCCAACGCACTCAGGGGAGAGGATAGGCACAGTGATGAATACATACACAAGCACGAGACTGGGGTAGGAGTAGAGTATGTAGGATGCTATAGATCTAATTCTGTTCAGCACACATACTTACATGATCTCATAACATCATAGTAGGTAGAAGGGGGGGTTTTGGGGGTATTTTAGTTGTTTATGTTGGTGGAATATTATTGGTGGAAAGGGGGGTGGTTGGGTTTATTTGGTGGGGAAAGGGAATGTTGTATTGGTAGGATGGGGGTGGGGATTTAAGGTGGTTTAGTTAATTAAGGGAAGATTATGAAGATAGGAGTTATTTTTTTTGGGTGGGGATGTTTGGGTGTTAGAAGGATGTTAATTTGGTAAGGTGTGTTGTTTGTTATTTAATTTTTTATAATTGGTATTGGGGTAGTTTGTTGTGGTGTTTGTGTTTGGGTATGGTGTGTGGGTGGGAAGTGGGGTGGTTTGGTTTTAGGTGAGATTTAGTTTATTGTTTTTTAGGTTGAATAATGGGAATGGAGTGGTTATGGTGGGAGAATGTGGGTAGTGGTGGGATGAATGTTTGTGTATTTTTATATGGTGGGTGATAATTTATATTTTTTTTTTTTGTATGTGTGTAAAATAGATGTAAGGGGGTTTTTGGTTTTTTATAGGGGATAGTTGGAGGGATTGAAGGTATTATTTATGTTGGGGGGTGGGTTGGTTTTATGGGTGTTGGTGGTAGGGATTTTATTAGGTGGGGGGGGGTTGGTGGTTTTAGGGGAGAGTAGGTTGGAGTGATTTTAGTTAGTGTGTAGTGTGTGAAATTATTTAATTTAATCTAAATTTAAACGTTACATTGTTGCATTGTGTTAGTGTTTAACTACATAGAGTTGGTGTTTCGCTCATCTTTTAACAATAGTAATTCATTACTCATCAATATGTGAAAATTCTTTACTCCCAATTGCTTAGCAATCTCATTTAAATCGAAATTTAATGTGGTTTTGTTTGCTGTATATTTTTAGAATGACTCTAATGTTTCTCGTTTTATAAAAGATACAATGTTTCTATTATATTCCCGTAAATGAGAAATTAAAAACAACACATGGATATTTCAATATGTATATTTACAAAAATGCAACCACACAAGTCTACAAATATTGATGTCCACACCGTGGACAAGGAATTTTCGTTCTCCAGTAAAAGAAAATAAAATCACTACTACTATTCAACTTCCTTAAAAC
The DNA here is from genome assembly GCA_907163375.1 of Prostheceraeus crozeri. Classification (NCBI taxonomy): domain Eukaryota; kingdom Metazoa; phylum Platyhelminthes; order Polycladida; family Euryleptidae; genus Prostheceraeus; species Prostheceraeus crozeri. Next base: position 53,844 of record CAJQUW010012683.1, read on the forward strand.
AATCGGTTATTCACTATAATATTACAAATTGCATTAACAAAATGTCCACACCGTGGACAAGGAATTTTCGTTCTCCAGTAAAAGAAAATAAAATCAGCTACTACTATTCAACTTCCTTAAAACAATCGGTTATTAACTATAATATTACAAATTGCATTAACAAAATGTCCACACCGTGGACAAGGAATTTTCGTTCTCCAGTAAAATAAAATAAAATCAGCTACTACTATTCAACTTCCTTAAAACAATCGGTTATTAACTATAATATTACAAATTGCATTAACAAAATGTCCACACCGTGGACAAGGAATTTTCGTTCTCCAGTAAAATAAAATAAAATCAGCTACTACTATTCAACTTCCTTAAAACAATCGGTTATTAACTATAATATTACAAATTGCATTAACAAAATGTCCACACCGTGGACAAGGAATTTTCGTTCTCCAGTAAAATAAAATAAAATCAGCTACTACTACTTTTAAGTTCTTTTAAGCTTCTTTCCAAAAGCTTTCATATTTCCGAAGACAATCTTCTAACAATGATAAATTCGATTTCAAAAAACGTAAGGGTACATTTAGTCTACAAATCTTTGGAAAAATAGATGCCATCTTACCTCATTTAATTGCAACTGCTATTTCAGTCCTTGAATAAGAAATGTTATTAGTTTGCAATAAATGTTGAAAGTATGCCTTATCCTTTTCACACAGTTCCAGTAAATAATTCGCGTGTTTTCCCATAGATTTTCATCATTATGTTAATAACGTTATTTTTCTTCTCCATCACATAAAGAGTATTTAAATTTGCAATGGCTTCAGCAGTATCTCCTGAAGGCTCAACAAAGTCTTCTAAGGAATCCACAAATTCATATCGGGTAGATAAAGACGTCGATAATTGATGATGAAGGTCGTCAATCTTTCCGTCCCTTTCTCTTTCTTTCTTTTCTTTCACGAGTAAGCGTTTTGCTTTTCTTCTCCGTTTTCTTTCCTTATCAAAAATGTAGGGTCAAAAATAATCGGAAATTTCTCCATTTGTTCAATGATGAAAGTGTTATATTCTTCCTTCTTATCATTGGAAATATATCGTTTTGAAATTTCTGTAAATAACTCCGGAAACGTAGCAATAATGTTTGACTGCTCTTCGATAACTTCTTGTGTTAACATGACTGATCACAGCGCAGCACACGATACAATGACAGACGAGAGAGATAAATGAAAACAGTACAGCTGGCAGATATCTTAACGTCATACGGGTGTGCTGACGCACTAACAAGAATTTAAAACAACTCGCCTAACGTACAATTAAAATGTCATTGTTTCACAGAGTAGTAGCAGCTGTTTGTTCTTTCATACATTGTTTCCTTTCAAATGTTTGAGTTGGAGGACACAGCTCCTTACACTGAAATGCATTTTATTCTTAAATGCGGGAAGCAGATGTTCTCTACAATTGAGTGTTTATCTGAGTGCAAATTGTAAGAACGCCAGGAGCGGTCATGATTTGAGCAAGAAAATGATCATAATCACAAATTTGAGATTCTTAACTTTTATGATTTTCGGTGTCCTAGAACGGTCATGATTTAAGCGAGGGTGAAAATCGAACCGAAGGTTCTAGGGCTTCGCCCGATTGTAATTCTCAAATTTTGAGATTTTGAAAAATTTGAAAAATTGGGTATTTTTAAAAACGCCCAAATCGGAGCGAAGCTCCTCTGGCTTTAGCCGATTTATGAATTTAGGTCTTCATAACCTGAAAAAGGGTTCAAATTCATGAATTTATGTCGTTTTTAAAGATACTATTTTTTTGAATTTTAGGTGTCCTGGAACGGTCTTTTATCCATTACTCAAGTAAATTTTGCTGCAACAACATATTAAATAAACGCAAAACAAGTTCAGGTTATGATTGAAAATTCTTATTTCTATGCTGGGAGCCATCTCATAGAAAGTTCAAAATACCTCAACACACTCTTGCACACACATCACAAACGTAGACTCCAAAAACAAAGTATGAAGTGCATAGTTCATGTCCCCATGTCTGGCACTTGTTGCATTGCAACCACGATTCTCCAGAACGAGAGTTTTCATATGTTTCCCCCCACGCAAAACACTCACAATCGTCAGACTGCCTCATAGGATTGCTGAAATAGGCTTCAACGGTAAATTACCTTTTTCCCCTAAAAGACGTCTCTTGTTTTCATCGCGTGCTTTCAAACTCTTCTTGTACGGCGAGCTGGTAATAATGTGCGATTTTTCTGCTCTACTAGTCTTGCCGGTAGACCTATGCTTTTTTGAAACTGGGAATTGGCACTATTTCGTCAAAAGAAGTTGACATCTGCTCAGGTGCAACCAGAGTTGGAAGAGTCGGAATTGGAATTAATTCCGACCCGGAATTAATTCCATTTTTTGTCGGAATTGGAATTGGAATTGACGATATTTAAATCTACTGGCATTGGAATTGGAATTGGAATTGTCCTTGATAAACCTCAATTCCACTCTTTCGATAGAACTGTGATAAATCTATTTGTACAAAAATTGAAATCACAGTATTCGGCCGTTGTGTTAACTGCACGCAGAGATAAGAGAGAGATAGATCGACAGAGCTAGTTTTATTCTATTGTTGAATAAAGGGTGCTAATTGTGACATTGATGGGCCTACAGCCCCCGGACAATGTTAATTCAGCAATTAAGCAAACAATGAGAAGATAATCATCTTTGTTCAATCTGTTATTTAGTTATTTATCATGTAAGATAATTAATCAAAATAAAACAATTGTTGAATTTAGTTATTGATTAGATAAGCACAAAAATTGGAGATTAACTTAATTGCTGTACACACGAAAAACAATCGGTTTGGAAAGAGGAAAATTAACCCTGCATTAAAGGGCAGCCTGTCAGTTCAAATCACAATATAGACAGTGTCAACAAATTATTCTAATAATTAATGATTCAATTAAAATGGCAATGACATGAAATATTATTCAACTTCCAATCACAACAATTGACAATAATAATTTTCAAGACTATAGTTATACAAATACGATATATTCAACGATAAAAGAAAAACTTTAAACTTGCAGTTCACTTCTTGATGTTGAATTCACTTCAATTCGATCGGACTCACTTATACTAAATTAATATCATAAATATCATGAACATCAGTGTCACTTATACCGTCAATCTTCAATCGCGCTCGCTGATGTGTTGCCGCATACGCTACTGTGTTGTTGTTCGCTGGTAGGCAGTTGTAGTTGCTACTTCTGTAGTCAAGTTACACCGCGAGATCCTGGAGTTCTTCTAACAGCTACTGAAGATGTCGTATGTGTTGTTGTTGTTTCAATTTCTCATCATCTCTAATTTATGCAAATTTTTGACACTTGACGATAAATCCACTTACTTTTGAAAATTGAAAGAGTTTCCTTTAATCTCTGCTCGTTAGCTTTCGACCCGACCACATTTCGCTCTTATCACGGAATTTTTAATCTCCTTTTTTAACATGGACCATTAATCAGTTTTCATGATATCATTTTTATCGTCGTTTTTTCTTCCATCAACAATCACGTTATTCGCACATTGAATTTCTTTCTTCTGTCAGTTTATTAATAGATTTATTCGCATCTCTCTCTCTCTCTCACACACACACAGAAGTAGATAATAGTACACTACATGTAGAATGGAAGTTTGATATCTTGCCTATGTACAATGATGGCACATGGAAAAATCTATGGTTTGTAGATCAGATTCGATCTAAAACATTGATTCATAGTCAAACTATTTGCCAAGTTGGTTGTGGAAGTTGTTGGCAGCAAATTAATGCAGGATTTTTATGAAGATAATATTAAGTGATATGGTGGCATTATTTGATGTAGTATAGCCTACTATTCCCTGGGTTGGTATATTGTGTCGATTTGCAGCAGTCACTAACAACTATTTTTCAAAATTCGAATTAAAAATTGGTCCACAAAGTCATAATTGAAAGTGGGCGGTGCACTGGTTGTAAGAATATCTCAAGAATTCAATAGAAAAAATTCTAATTATAGGATGATTTCTCCTTCATACGGTTAAGAAACCTAGCGCTTTTGTCGAATAAACACATTGAAAGCTTCTTCACCGACAATAATTTCTCAGATAAGTGAATAGTCGCTGGAACTTTTCAATTAATCATTAAATGACACATGTGATATAGTGTGATGATATTTTGGAAGGTGATATTCGAAAGCATGTAAAGATTTTGAAAATTGTTCAAATATAGTGAACAGGGGAGCCCTTTCAAGTAAAATGAATACTCTGAGATTTCTTGACCTCTGATTTCAAGCTGGAGCAATGTATGTTCTGTAAATCGACATTGCAAGTTGCATATGTGACTGATAATACTCTTGATAGATTACAGGAGCGATATTTCAAAATGATGAACGTACAGAACGTTTTAAAGGATTTCCTTCTTTGTCATCCTGTCGCCGCAGTATTTTGTAAATTCATTATTGCTCTTGTGCACATGATATTTGGACAAGAGGTAGCAATCCAGATCACAAATTGGCTTGATAAATATAAATACAAATAAGAAAACATGGAAACCAGCTCGCACAATTTGCGTTTTGCCCTAACTTAGTTCCCCCGGCGTGTGCCATAATTTTCATGCAATTTCCACTCTAGGACTTTCTATGGTACTGTTAATTTCTATGCTCTCTCTCTCAGCGGACCGTTAATTTTCCTTTCTCATTTTCACAAGATGTTGAATATCTCGTTTACGAAACGAAAATGGCGTAGGCTGACCGGCTACATATATACATGTACATGTACACAAGAAATATGAACTATGAACATGAGAACGCGTATAGGAACGACGCAGGGAACGGCACACAGGAATAACGAGGAGGATACGGGCACATGGGTTAGATTGAAGCGAGGAAACTTTAGATACATTTAACATATACGCGTCATGCAATTATCGGAATTGAATCTCATTATGGAATTGGAATTGGAATTGAATTGAACTGCTTCGACTGGAATTGGAATTGAAATTTCTGCTCTGGAATTGGAATTGGAATTAAAAAATTTCAGTGGAATTTTTCCAGCTCTGGGTGCAACACGGTTGTCGGAAATTCCCGAAGTCGTGGGAGCATTTTGAGTGAGCCACAAATCTGAGGGGACATCACATGACTGTACTTCTGGACACTCAACGGACTCATCTTCATGTGTTTGAACTGGAATCTCTGACTGAATAACATACTCGCAATCTTTAATGACCTTAGGATTACCGGGCCAGGCTCCGGCAGACCTAAAGCCACTGCATGCATTTTCAAACGTTGCGGCTTTGCCGTAAGCTTCGGAAAATAATTGCGCTACTTGAAAAACCGTTATTCTCCGACCTGGATGACAGCGCATCCAATTTGTGCAAGCTGTGTTATATGCTGTTTTCAAAGACTTGAAGAGGCCTCTGTCTAAGGGCTGTAACTTATGTGAAGTATGGGGAGGAATGGACAAAATAATCAATCCGTTATCTCTTGCGAAATCGATCATCTGCAAATTTTTCGTGTGAGATGAATGGCCGTCCAAGATCAATAGAGCTGGATTGTCTTTTGTACATTTTACGTGTTTAACAAAATGCTGAATGTATTGCTCGAAAATTTCTGTTTCAACCCATCCGATTTTTGAGCAGAAGCCTATAGTGCCGTTTGGAGCATTATCAATCAACTCCTGTTTAAATCGTTGACGTTTGAAAATCATAGCTGGTGGTACATAGACTCCTGTTGCACTTGCTGCACAAATGATAGTAGTGAGAACACCTCTTTCACCACTCGTAGCAGACGAAACAGTACGCTTACCCTTACTTGTGATGACCTTCAATGGTTTGTGGACAGTTGTCAGGCCAGATTCATCACAGTTGTAGATTTGAAAGCCCTCTAGCCCATTTGTGTCTACAGCTTTGGTCAAGTTACTAAAGTAAACTTCCACATCGTCTCGATTTATTCCCAAAATGCGATTGACTGAAATAGATTCAGGCTTTCGAAGAGACAGACATGGATTTCGTTTCAAAAATCCTGCGACGAAATCCTTGCCAGCTAAACTTGTCACCCTGTCAAACCTATGCGGAATGTGATTTCGTTCTGTAAACTGGTAGACAATTTGACGAATGTCTCTTATTGTGAGGCCGTAAAAAGATTGATCCATCATCTTAATGTATGCTACTAACTCTGCCTCCTGTGGCCTAGATACACTACGAAACCTACCCAACATGGGCTCGGCAATCGACTCGGATTCTCGCCTAGCGTTCAGCTTGAACTTAATACGTCTGTGGAGAGCATCTTTTGGAACATTGTAGCTTTCTGCAGCTTTGCGTATCGACATGCTTTGCGAGTTCACCGCCGCCATTGCTTGTTCCATTCTCTCTGCAGTTCAGTTTCCGTTTTGGGTCTTTCGCTCGTAATTTCTAGCCATGCCTGGAATAAAGGACATAAAGGTCAATTTTCACTGATTTTAAGACTACGTGTGGGGCAAAGTGAGACACTCAAACTAAGTCAAAAATACTGAATATGATAATCACTTACAGTATGAAAGTGAAATTTCTGAATCTTACAACTTATCCTACAATGAAATTAACACAAAAAATAATAATCTAATAACGTTTTAAAAACATCTAAGTTTCCTCATTTTGTGTAGCGATTTGCCCCACACTTACAAGTTTATTTTATGTCACTATCTGAAATACAGAGGAATCACTATTCTAAGTCAAGTGATGAAATTGTTGGAGCGCATAATCGACGGAAGGCTGAGATCACAAATGGAACACGAAATTGGAGAGGAGCAGCAAGGTTTCAGAAAAGGTAGAAGTACATCGGATGGTATGTTTGCGGTGAGACAGAAGATAGAGAAGACGATTGAAAGAGAAGAAAACATAGCGATAGGATTCGTAGATTTAGAGAAAGCTTATGACAGCGTCCCTAGACCCCTAGTGGTGGCAACCCTGAGAAGGTCAAATGCTGGAGAGAAAGAGGTGATACTTATCGAAAAGATGTACGAAAGAACCAGAGCGGCAGTGATAGTTGGAGATAACAACAGCGAAGATTTCCAAATAAAAACAGGGCTCAGACAAGGAAGTGCTTTAAGTCCATTTTTGTTCATTCTGATTATGGAATTGTTGTCAAGGAAAAACGAAGAATATGATGCAATGAACAAGATAATGTATGCTGACGATCTAGCTGTGATAACGAAAGACGAGGTGGAGCTACAAGATCAACTGGAAAAGTGGGCGCAGAATTTCCAAAGGCATGGTCTGCGCATCAATTTGGATAAGACGGAAGTAATGTGGGTCGGAAAAGAGCCAAAGGACATAAGTATTGAAGTGCAAGGAATTCAGCTAAAGCAGACAAAGGGTTTCAAGTACTTGGGAGATGTGGTAGCGGAAGATGGGCGGAGCGAAATGGAAGTGAATAGGAGAATTAGAGCAGGGGTCGGAGCCTATCAGAAAGTGGCAGGAGTGTTGGGAGACAGAAGGATCAGCAAAGATATCAGACGGAAAGTGTTAGAGGTGTGTGTAATTCCAGCAGTCACATATGGTCTGGAAACAATGGCGCTCACCAAAGATCAGCAAGATAGACTGCAAGTGTGCGAGAACAATAGGCTGAGGAGGTTGAGTGGAGTGAAGTTGGTTGACAAAAGAAAACTTGCAGAAATGAGACTCGAAGTCGGACTGAAACGAACGATGACTCAGAAGATGGTGGGAAAGAGACTATCTTGGGCCGGACATGTGGCAAGAATGAATGAGCAGAGGCTACCCAGGCGAATGGAGCAAGAAATGAGTGTGCGAAGAAGAGGAAGACCGAGAATTCGTTGGAGTGACTGTGTCAAAAGAGATTTCCAGAAGGCGGAGGAAGATTGGAGAAGTTGGAGAAGCGACGCAGAAGACAGAGTCGTATGGCGGAGAACTGTGCACAATGTGGTTGAAGTATGGAGCGGCTGACATTTTACTTGACTGTGTTTCCTGATATCGTTTCATGTGGTGTTACCCTGATGGTTTGTGGACTGTATCTAGTTTGTGTTTCCATGAATTTTATGATGTATATGAACTGTCTCCTTTTTATCTTGTTTGTATGAATCCCCCTACCCCATTTATATGGGAGAAAGGGGTTGTTAAAATAAAAATAAAAATCTGAACATGAAGAAAACAAATATATTAGGTGCTACTTATAGCATTAGAACTGTAATGATCCAATGATTAAAAATATACATCTACTCCAGTAGAACAGATTAAAGACCCTCGAAAAAAGATGACGAGTCTAGACAAGATTCAGCCAACTCGATAACACAGTGGTTACTTCGAAGTCATGCTGCAGCTAATCGGCGGCTCGACTGTCGAATCACAGTGCATTCCCTTTTCATCCAATGTCGTAGCAAATCATCGCAACGGTTAAAGTATGCATGCTGGTAATGAAGCGTGGGAACATCTGAAAGACAATTTGTCGCGCTATGCCCCGCTGTCTCGCTTTGCCCTGCTCTACTCTATAGTGTAATTTCATGCAATGTGAAAGATCTGGAGCAAAAATAATTTTGGAGTTTGCTTGTTAGCTTGAAAGTTAAGCTTTATTCTGAAGCCTTGATCATAGTGATAGAAATTCTCCATGTTGATGAATATGTGAAGAATAAGCACACAGTCCACGTACTATAAGAGCGACCATATTGGAAGACTGTAAACTCGAGAGATATTTGGAAACTAAATATCTGTGATGAGTAGAAGAATATCTATGACAGTAGTTCTGGCATATTGTCCGATCTTCGTTAAGGAAAAACTGCACATCTTCCATTTCTACCTCAGATGGTTCAGATAGTTCCAAATCGATTTCAGATCTATACCCAAATGAATTTCAGACATTTCCAGATAAATTGGAGATTCTCCAGTTGAATTTAAGATCCCTTCAAAGTTGGGTTTCTGATAGATATCTGAAATTCAATTAGAGAAATCTGAAATCCATCTAATATCTGAAATTCATTTGGGATGATCTGAAATAGACATGGAAAGGGTCCAATTGGTTCCAAAAGGTAACATGCAGTAACAACAGTTGCATATTGCATAGTCTTTCAAACGACTACAACAAATCTCCAAAACAAAGGAAAAATGTCAATCACCAAAAAATAAATTTCAAAATTTTCCATTTGCATCACTACCTGCATGCATCAGAGGCTAAACAATGTGATAGGACCTCAATTTCATACTCAGGGACAGAACATGCTTAGCGGTTCATCCGTTGTTCAAGCGGCAGCGCAGACAACTATAAACGCTCGCCCGCGCGTATTCATAAACATTCCCCATGTTTTGACGGCATCAGATCAAGTGATTTCTGACTCTTAGTGCAGCGCGCATGTACGCGGGTAGAAGAATAGAATGTCCTTAACCACGGATGTTTGGGGTGCTCCGTAATTACGCGTGGCGGTACGCTGAACGGTGTTTTATAGCATTTCTTTTCTCTCACAAAATGCACAGCCCTGCGCTGTTGAAAGTTGTAGAGCAGAAGCATCATTATAACGCACTGCGTTAAAAGATAGTGATCCAACCTTGACGTCGATTTTAGATTTTACTACGCTAACTGTCGTGCATTTATTCGTCATAGGTTCAATTCGACTCTGCTGGCCACATTCTGAAGTGTCAGTTGGTAGGCTATTTACTCTACTAAAAGGTGACGCTCTGCCTGATCGCGTATCGAAATCATACCAATTTTCCGAGCTTATTTGACATTCGACCAATATCAAAAAAATCACTTTTTAGTGAAAAATATATTTTGTGAAAATTCATCACTAACATCAGAAACGCTTGCTTGATGACGCAACACTTTAAGCGAGTACAGATGAAAGTTGAAACGACAAGCATATGACAACCCTATACGACGACTGCATTATCTCGGCAGTGACTAGCATTGTGATCACCGTAGAAGCAGATAATCAAAATAATATAGAGAAGAAGCTTGATATCAACTCAAAATGGAATGATTGTCATTGAAGCCTTGAAATAAAATTTACATAATATTTCTTAGCAACATCTAAAATCAAAGTTTCTGTTTAGATGTTAGTCCGAAGATCAAAGCTTCTTGTCCCGCCTTAGTTCCTCCACGTGTGCGATGATTTCTACTTAATGACGACGTTGTTTATGGTGATCACTCTTCTATTGAATAACGTGCAACTGCCGACAATTCAATTACAACTTGATGTGAAGCCCTGTACCAATGCAAAGACCGGAGATACAGAGAACAAGCCATCTCTAACAAGCAGGATCCTCCAGTGACAGTATATAAGCATGTCTCTTTCATTACAGAGGATAAAAGCATGCAGAAGAATATGATAAGTAGATCCTTTCTTATAACTACATAAATCGCTTAGCGTTGATATGCACCTATCAGGGCTTTACGATTTCCGTAGTCATAAGAAAGGATTTCCTTATTATATTACCTAGGTTGACTTTAGCTTCCGATTTTTTAATAAAATTTGATATATGACAATTACTCCTTTCCGATTACGCGCCATACTAAATAAAAAGTTAGAGGATAAATAAAAATAACTTTACTTATCATAATTAATGTCATACGTCTATAAAAATGTACAATATATTCAACCCAATATGCTAGTGTCATGAGCGATCAAGAAATTAATGTCTTTTTTCTAAAAATCGGAAACTTGTGGCTAATTCTAAATACTTTTGTGTCGGAATTTCAGTTGGGGCTATGTTCTGAGTGCCTCCGGCCTTCGAGACTTTAATTCATCAGAGAAAAATGATAATTCTTCTTTGATTGAGATGGCATAGAAAAGTACTGAAGCACCAATTGCTGAATTCCATTACCACCCAAATATGGCGGCTGCTGCAGCTCCAAAGACCGCACCTAACAATCCGTAAACATATGAGACACCAGCTGCACCTGAAAGTAAATGAAGATGCGCTATACATGTGCATTTTAAATAACTGCATCAAGTACTCGTACTTCATAGCTATGTAGATGTCTGCTTAGTCTTCTCAGCACGAATGACTGAAATCCGTTGAAAAAATGGAGCAGTATGGAGCATTGTTTCCTTATCATATCAGTCTCGCATTTCATGCAAATATCAGCTGGTGTAACTAACGGTAGGCCTACCTTGCCGATGCATTGTGAAGATAAATGCATTCATTTCTCATTATGCACAAAATCCTTTAAAAAAAAAAGGTTTCAGAAGATCGCCTTCCGGCATGAATCTGTGCAACTATCGCAGGTATCTGTAATTTGACTATTCTTCAGATCTAGCAACATTGACCTAGGTACCGAGCAGCTGAAATCACCAAACAGCTATTCTCCATTCTAGAAACTTTCTCAACAGTTTCTGAAAATTACTATTTTCTGATAATTTTAATGATTTCTAAGTACACGTGTGTGAAGTAAGCGCCATCATTTTTGCTTCGACTGTGTCACTCCCATAAATCACCTAAACCACACAATTCGGGGTCGCTGATTATGTGACACGACTGAGTGTCACAAAACTCAGCCTCCTTTAGCCATAAAACGCAATTCAAATGTCCAATTGGTTGGTCTGTGAAGTTGGCGCAACATAATACTTCTATCAGTTCATCAGGCAACAAAGCCCGTAACAAAAGATGGAACATTCATGTCTCATCATGCGCCACGCAAAAGATTAACAAAAACAATCAATATTAATGTAAAAAATCAAACGATGGTGTGAAGTTAGCGCAACCAATATTCAAAACAATATTACTCAGCACCCAAGTCGCTATATACAGGGTGGCGGCCAAATTTCAAGCCTCAAATTCCCGGGCTATTTTTCCGAACTTCCACCCTATTTTTCAGATTTACCAGATATGCCATTCCAATTGCACCGCTCAAAATTATCCGGACACTTCTTTAAACTATCTTTGTCATAAAATTTGAGACATTTCCTGTTTGAAATTTGAAACTAAATTTTGACGTATTAGATAATGAACAATATTTGACTTTGCCGCACTCAGCCATCGAAATTTTTTAATTCTGTGAGCGCTGGTTCTTAAGTTTATAAGCATGACCTTTTCCTCAATGGCCTGCACCTAATGAACTGCTTGGGATCTGAATGATTTCATATCGACAGAAAAGCTAATTTCCTGAACTTTCCAAAGATAAACAATTCTTCATTTTCATCATCTGATTCATAAAATTCTAGAAAGTTGTATCCAGCCGATTTATCAGACTGAAATGATCATACATGTTAAGTTGAAGCAACAAATGACAAGCAACAACCATGATATCAAAATGTACATGTTGATGCAATGGTAAGTTGACACCAAGCTGTCAAGAAATATCACCACAGAAGCCAGGAAACTGCCATACTGGACGAAGACCTCAAACGCCACTTGTTTGTGCGATTCGAGGGACTGAATAGAATAGGACCGACGTTCCTCTGCGTGTCGTAAGAGCTAGGCGACTAAAAGGGGCCTTTTGCCGCTGCAGCTCTGGTGTCGGCAGTTTGATGCCTTGTTCTCATTGTCTTTCCTCAGTGGCTATACTAAGTTGATGCTGCTCGGGATCCTGACTGCCGTAGCTTAGCTGTTGGGATATGCAACAAAGTTCCTTGATCTTCCTCCCCTGTGGTATACGAGTATCTGACTATGACTCGTTCAAGGTCCCCTCAGCGATGGCCGCCGCCCCTCTTCAGAGGTAGTGTGTGGGGTAGGCCTTGTGGATCCTGCCTCCGAGTTTAATGATAGTCACCCTGTATGACCAGCTTTGTCTTCGGCATGGTAGCACCCCAGTGGTATCGGAATGGCCATCTCCTCGCCAGCAGTAGACATGCACTTGCCTATTGGTTGTGTCGCTTCGTTTTGTCTTGATACGAAGCCTTCTATCCGTTGGACGGAGCCGGATAAAAGAACAACAACCGTAAACGACAGAAGTACTCCAACTAATCATCCTTTTTGCATGATAAGTTTGCGTAGAAGCAATGGACGCATGGTAACGGTCTGTCATAAAATTTGTGTCTGATGTTTCCAGCAAAGTCAGATATAATACTGGAGAATCAAGGTATTATAATCTTTCTTAATTCAAAAGATAGCGATGGTGGTGCAAATTGACTAAAGACAAAAATTGAATGAAAAAAAGTTATGAAAACAAAATTAATCAGTCAATGAAAAGGAAATATTTTTGATCATCAGCAAGTATGAAAAATGAAACCTTCTATCGTTGTAAAATCATTTAGGCTTCATAAACAGTTCATGGTAACAAGCTGCTGAATAAGTGTCTGATCACCTGTCCTTGATTCAAAAAATACTTAAGCAGCTAAATGTAAGATTGAATGTGCAGGTCTAATTAAGTTTAATGAAAAAACTTAGGCTCTGGTTACTTAGAAAACAATAGGTTTATAAAATATCGCATTATCATGGTATCAGGTTTATCATGGCTATCAGCTAATCCAGTACTCTTGAAATATTAAAGATTTTATTTGAGCGTCGATGTTTTATTTGAAGTCGATGTGCTTAGTGTGTATATCGCGGTTAAACACATGCATTAGCAAAATTTACTTAATTTCTTACTTAGAATGGTGTTTATTGATATATTTCCCGCGGTTCCGGCGTTGACGTTGACGCAGCAAGGAACGAAAGCTTCACCGCTGGAAGAAGCTCTAAATGGTTCCATAAGCTAGCGACCCAGGCATTTGGACGCTGTGGTCCATACATAAGCCACATTGTTTTGGTTGTCTTCTTGTCATGATTTACTATAACGCTTCGAACTAATCACTCAGCTTAGCTGTTGACTTTCATTCGAAATGCCAACGAAAACTCTAATACACTTTTTGTCACTGGCAACGTTGGTAGAATTTTGTTGGCATCATTTCAGATGGGTATCCTTCCTCAAAGTATACCTGTAAGTAGCCAACAATGCTAAATTGTGCGATTCTCACTCAGAGGTTTTACTCCTCAAAAAGCTTTGAGGTTGTAAAATATCTTACAACTCACGAAATTAATAATGTGAAGATAAAAAGTAATTTACGTATGACTTTTTAGCACGACTCACAACTTTAATTACATACGTGTATCACATAGAGGCTGCTTAATTTGCCATACTGCGAGTCTGTTACAAAATTACACGTAAGCACGTTCCGAAACACACACAAAAACGACTTTTCGCATAACCTTGTCGATAGATTACGAGTTTATACTTGTATGCACGAATTATAGTCAACCCAATTATGTACACGACTTCGATGTGAATGGCCATTGATTGTTTTTATAAGATGAAACGTTACTCATTTACAAAGCTTCTTCATTAGTGATTTCACAATAAAGACGCAGTACCATCGCCTCATAGGCATCATTGGCACCGTCATGTGGAAATGAAACAAATTCATGAAGTCATCAATATTTCATCCAGATGTTGTACAAACATTTATATTTACTATGTTGCATCAATTGAGATTCGAAGAAATTCAATTGAAATAGTGGACTTAATAAATTATATTAATAGCAATTGAAATCAAGAAATTATGCATATTGAACTTAGTGGTAAACAATCACAAAATGGCATTCCCGGGCTATTTAAGGGCTAATTGACTATTTCGCTAAAATTTAAGGGCGATTCCCGGGCCCCTACAAAATTCCCGGGCTGCCCGGGCTCGGCCGCCACCCTGTATATATATCATATAAATCACACCAGCGGGTTTGCCAGGTCTACATTCATCAGCATCAATCAAATATATCCAGTCATTCATTCGCTAAATAACAAAATATTAAACATGAAAAGCACATGACTAAGTTTGTAATCAGACAATCATTGGTGAAATTCTGGCAGGACGCCATTTCCGGAAACTCAGACACACAATTTTCATGCTACTTACTGATATTTGTCGACCTACTTACAACGATCTGCCACTGGCAGAAATGATATTTATAAACTAATCAACTACACAATGTGTTTCACCACCAAAACAAGGAAGATTTGCATTGCATAAAAACATTTGCATATTGTCCCTGCTTCTCTGGTTATATCACTCAGCTTAACAACTGTATAAATGCTGTTTGCTTTTTACATGATTTAGAGAAATAGAAAACATGTAGTTTCAGAAAAACAAACATGTAATAATAACAGAAAGATGCTAGTATGGGAGATCTTTGGGAGAAAAAGAGACGCATAACAAATTATAACAGAAATGTGATTAAAATGACGTGGCTTTCGTCAAATATAAGAATCTTCATAAATGTTCATCGAAAACAACTTTCTACGTGTATAGCTGATGAAGGTATCAGAAACGATAATGCGGTTATACGTGACGAATGATAATAAAATGTACATGTATATTGTAAAGCGACGTGACGTCAAAAACGTGCAAAATGAGACAATGAAATTTTGGGAAATTATATGCTAACATTCTATGTATAATGATTATGCGCCCATAACTCGAAATTGTCGATTACTTAATCACTTGGAAGAGATTTGACGAAAATCTGAAGACGTCATTTCCAACAACGAAAATAACCACAAAATGAAGACTATTCCTCAATTTGGAGACAAGATGCACACGAAATTACAGAGTTTATCGCAGATTATTACGTATCGATCACATAGGAGCATATAGCGAACGATAATATAGCTAACAATGTGTTGTACATCAAAACTGGTGTGACGCTCGCAGGGGTATCACTCTCAAACCCATAAATTCAAGGAAGGAAAAGAAGAACTCTAAAAAGAAAGAAAAGGAAGAAAAGGAAAGGAAGAAAAGAAGAAATATAAATTAAAATATTTTCATTCAAAATCTGAATAAATCTGTAAAGCGAGATTAACAATGAGATAATAACAATGAAGGGTCTTTGATAGAATGCTGGTTGTTCAAAGGGAACAGACCAAGTATCTTCAATAAGTGCACTAACAACAACGAAAGGTCTTTGGTAGAACGCTAGGTCTTCAGGAAGGTAGGAGCGCTAGGTCTTCGCTTATTGAACAAACGCATGCAGCAAGAATAACAATAAAAGGTCCTTGGTAGAATGTTGGCTGTTCAAGAGCAAACTTTGTTCAAACACTTTTTATTTAAACTTTTTATTTTTGTATTTAAACACTTTGTTCAAGAGTAAGAGATTAGGACAATCAGCAACAAAAGATAAGAACAAATAGGATGTCCAGCAATAACAAGCATTATGATGGTTATGGTCAATTATGATGATTCGCTTCTATTGGGTTTCTTTTCGCAGTGAGCATTCAAGTTTTGCACCAGTTTTTCCAATGACTGTTCCGCACTTATTTTCGATGACTGTGCAACTAAGGCCGCGTGGATCAAATATTTTTCAGTTCGTTTTTGGTGTTGAGCAAGCATCATTTTGATATTTTATCACTGTCTTTTCCTTTCTGATGGAGGATTCCAGGAAGCTTTTTCGACTTTTCTTCTCTTATTGCGTGCTTTAAAATAAACAGAACGAGCCTTTCGACAGCGCGCCTGAAAGTCGTGAGTGATAATGACGAATTCTGCCCCACCGCTTCTTGTTATTTCCTCTTTGACGATCTTCATGGCCGCAACCGTAGAATTCTTTAAACTGTCTATCATTTAAAATTGCTGGTGTGGTTGAGAAACCACGTTCAATAAACGCGTTCCTGTGAGCTAGAGAACATGCCATTTTTATCAATTTTTGAAGAGCAGTCGTATCGTCACCCTTTACTTTCAAAATTGAAAATGTAGCAGTGCAATATGCATCTACTCGTACTTGCACAGAGGTATTCGGAAGTTCGTCATCGGTTAGACAGCGATATTGTCTCAAGGATGTGCATGCTGTGATGATTTCATTATCGTCGAACCTCTTCATTATTTATTATTCTTTCTGATGTGAATACCAAAGATGATGTCCCTCTCAGTTGCAGTTACATGTAGATATCAACACTTTCAAACGAGGTGAATCAATGCAGACAATTAGCAGACTTGCTGTGAATAACAAGTCAAATGTATTATTTTTCGATGAACCAAATTCAAAATGTTTTCGGTGTTTTAATATGCGATACAAAGAACGATATGTATTCTTTTTATACAGGGTGCGGCGCAAAAACCAAGTGTTTTTTATTTCATCATATATCGGTAGATAAAGAAAGAAAATGAATGTAACTTACGTCAATATGCTCATTGGATCATAGCATTTAAGTGTTAATTGACGTTTGACCAGAATAGTGCATAGTCAATATTTTTAAAGTACAACGATGCGACTCCATTTTCACAATTTTGAAAATCAACTTCGGCGTTCTGATTCTGACGAATTTAATTTTGAATTGAAGCCGTCAACCAGAACCAAATTCAAATCATAGAAATCTTACTCTCTGGTCGTCATTATGCTCTATGTACATTCTGATAGCTCGATGAATGAAATCAATATTGTGAAATCTGTAGCCTATATCGAATTGAATCTGTCACGTGCGTACGTATGTTGTGAGTGAGTCTGTTTTTGTGAATTGCAGCACTAGATGTGTCTACCAAATGCTGATGAAACCCAATCGATTTTTGAATGTCACACGAAAACCTAGAAATCATTCTGCTATGAATCATTTTCGCGCAAATTGCTATATTCAAATTGCATATTCAAATGGCTCTATGGTTCTATGGCTCTTCAAGGGGCCCATGCTGAAGCTTTGCTGCTTTCAAACACTTTTGTTGTTGATCGCATCACTATCTCGTTTGCACATATTATCTGTTATATGTAGATTGTCAAGTCGTAAGCATATATGTTGATATATTACTTTCTAAGTTAAAAAACAACCTAATCAAAAGTATATTTGACGAAAATAGGAAAATATCTAAACAACAAAATGATGAGAACTCCTCAATTTCTTACAAAGTTGTGCGCACGAAATTACTATATATCACAGATGATTACGCCTTTGATAGCACCACAGTCTTTATCAACTAGTACATCTACTTCGTTTCGAAGGATTGCGTGTATGAAGATCATGTTTCTTTGTGACCAAAGATTTCAATAACTTTCTTCTTTTTCGCTGCTTCAATCGTAACTCTTCATTTTCTTTTGCTGTTTTGAGCAGTAGAACCTTTTGGAGATGCTCTATTTTTTTCTTGTTCCTTGGCTTTCGAATGCATTGTGTAGGCGGTGTGGGACTGTTGCATGCTCTTTATAAGTTGCATGTGTGGCTGCTTCATAGAGATACTTTCATGTATGGGCTTGTCCGACTTCGATTGGTATTTCAGTCAACTGGGCTGAGATATTGGACGTTAGAAAACTATACCTTCCTTTGCCAACTATGACATCGACCCAATTGAAAGTCCCCTCTACTAAGGGACCATGAAACACCGTTAGGACTGCCAAGTAAGGGTTATCTAATAATTCCATATTCTGTCGTCAATACGAATACACGATTCCAAAATGAGTGTAAGCGTTCTTCTGGAACAAAGTGGATGTCCAGGTCAACGGAATACAGTCGAATTTCATGAGACAGATTATTCACTTCTTTTCTGATAACATTGGGTAACTCTTTGGCAATGTCCAGTAGTTGGTTTTGAATGCCTTCACATTTTCTTTTCAGGGGATCTAATCATACCAGTCGATAAAGAAATTGTTCAATGGCAATTAGACAATCAAGATGACTATAATCATCAATCTTAAAAAAATTTAGTTTCTCAGAACGTACTGAAAAATTCAACAACTGTATAGAAGAAGATCCTAGTCCCCCCTCCACCCTCGCCCTTCTGTTTTATAACGTTTTTGGACGAATCTCGAGACCCAATAAAGTTCACACCAAATTAATTTTCGGCAGAATCTCACCCATGCAAACAATGCACATCCAGCGCAAATATCTTATATTTCTACTGTGCTACTCCTGAAATGCATGTTTCTTGTATTTTTAGGGTCGCTGATTAAGGGCCACATCAGTTTTACCAAATTCCCACCTTCACCCGCAAAGCTCAAATACAACACATCCGAATTCCAGCTCAACCACCAAATTACTCAGCTCAGACAACGTTTCACATCAGATGAATAGGGGCCGGGTCAATATTCATCAGACCGGAACAAACAATCGTAGCTATTCACTCGCTAAATCAGAAAATATCATCCTTCAAAAACACATGATTTCCTGCCATTTAGGAATAGACTTAAGAAGCTCAGATCTATACGAGTCAGGGCAAACCAACTGCTACTTTTTATTTCGAATGTGTCACTCCTGTAATGTATATTTCTTGCAATATTTGGGGTCGCCGATTATGTGCCACTCATCAGTTGTCTTAGTGAAACGACACTTAGTCGAAGATGAAAGCTACAGGATTACGCTACATGTTTTTAGGATGTTTTCCGTCATTTGGAGTCGTGAAATCTCAGTCATTTACACATTATCGCAGAATTGAATTGCAGAAATATTTATATTTTGTATACTATACACTATACATCATTAGTTAAATTTGCTTTCAGTCATTCGCGTCATGAATCTCGTGATGATCCAATACAATTATTTATAATATTATTACCTTTAATATTATTATCGCATCGAAATTGAAAAATCTCTTTATATTTCCATTAAAAGATCAAAGGCATTTTGAAATATTACTTTCAGTTACCGGTGCTTCACTTTCATATTTTTCATAATGAAAAATTTTTAAGCATCTACTTGGTTATTGCAATGTAGTTTCAATTCTCACTCACCAATACTTTGGCATGCAGCAAACAAACCACCAGTAGCACCCCCATAAATAGCACTTTGAATTGCAGCAGCTATAGAGCCGGCCGCTACTCCTGCTGCATTAAAGCCTGCTCCCGCGAGAACCGCAGGTAATCCAACAATAACTGCTAAAAACCCACCAATTGCACCTGAAATACATATATAATGATCACAATTTGCTTCCACGTTTCATTAATCACAGATTTTAGTTGATCATGTCAGAGGCATTTGTCAAAATAAGTAAAAGAAGCACCCGATGATTTATTGCCGAAAAGTTGAAGTGACAACTTTAAAGCAGTCACATCGTGTATATTGTGGAACAGACAAATGCGAGGTCTAACTATTCCTTATACATATATAGCTAATCGCCGATGTGATTCTTTCTTAGTGTACAGGCTATATCAACAGATTAACTGTGCCGGTGCTAGTATCTAATGGGTACACTAATTGACACGCTAGTTTCTGAAGTGATTTTAGTTTCCAATTTGATTTAGAACTTCTATTATCATTTGATTTCTCGTTTAGTCAAGAACTCGACACTGCTCTCCTACGATAAAAAAACAGTCGAGATCTCGAGATTGAATTCAGCACCATACAGATAGGATACAAAAATATCTCTCGGCTGAGGCTACTACACATGCTGGGACAGCACAATTTCTGTCTCGCATATGTCTCCTACGTGGGTCGGTTGAACTGATTGCTTTATGAAAGAGTACAGTGGAAATTATCAACAATGAATAAAGCACAAAATCAGGGCTGCCACTCTTATCAAAAATAAAAACCGGAAAGTCAAATCGAAATGGCCCCCCTAAATTACGTAGTAGTGGGCCCCCTAAAAGTAAGAAACTTACGATTTTTCGATATCACACAACCCGGTAAGTTTTGAAAGCGTTCAAGCAGAAGTTGGGTCTATTCTAATAAAGATGATTCTGAATCCTCACAGTTAGCAAGTAAACGCACAAAATTATTACTGATGCTTATTCAATTATCAGTTTCATCAAAGTGCACTAGAATACGTGACTCGAACAGCTGCTATTTTCAGGAGAACCGTTTTCGAAGGTTAGACAGAGTGTACTACAAATACCCCTCTACCCTCCTCCCAATGCAAAATCAATATGAAGTTATTGAACGATT
This sequence comes from Prostheceraeus crozeri, assembly GCA_907163375.1. Lineage (NCBI taxonomy): Eukaryota > Metazoa > Platyhelminthes > Polycladida > Euryleptidae > Prostheceraeus > Prostheceraeus crozeri. Next base: position 74,596 of record CAJQUW010012683.1, read on the forward strand.
GACGATTTCAACTCGATATTGAGACTGCATGTTATCGAATAATCTACAAGTAGGCCTATGGATGATTTTACTTAACTATTTCAAAGACAACTTTCTTCATTTCCCTCAAAAATTTTACATTCAAATTTATAATGCACTATTCTCGTGCAGCTTTGTCATTTTGTATTAATCGTGCCATGACGTCACACGGTGCAAGATCTCGTCCTCATTGTGAAGAATTTTCATGAAACCACTAGGAAATTGTTGTCCAGCTGTTCGACGTTTGGAAGACTGCTTCATCAGAGGTTTGGTCACAGAAAATACCTTCATACAAAATCCATGGTCAGCAGGGTCTAGATGCTTGGGCAGGCATTTTCGTATGCCATTTTCTTTGGGAGAGCCATTATTCTTTCGAGAAACCGAGAATGTGTGGTAAAATCTTCCTTTCTATGCTGCATAAAATATACCGAATGTCATGAAGGATAGGAATATCTTCATGCAGGATGGAATGCCAGCGGACTGCTACAGACCCATCGTAAATTTTTTAATCAGCAATTCTCCTAAATCCAGGGATGAGAACACGGTGTCAGAAAAAAATCCGAAAGATGTCTTCTAGGGGGTCCAAACGTTACCTTTTCTGGGGCCCATTTTCAGTTTTGAAATGATTAAAAGTAATCCAAGATTCAATTTTAAATAGTTATGAATCTTTATGCGCCTACACACGATATACCATATGCTGCGACTAAAAATACATTGATTATTAATGCATTAAGGCCATAGATAATAATTAATTAGAGCTCAACCATTTTGAGGCAAAGTACCGCAGACAAAACCTCCCGCCTTTTATGAGTGCAACTAGTAGAGTTTTGATGTTTTCAAAACGCCGCAGGCGAAACCTGCACCCTTTTGAGAGTATAACTAGTAGAATTTTGATGTTTTATAAAGCGCCGCAGGCAAAACCTCCAGGCTTTTGGGATAAACCTCCGACTGTTTAATTCTCTAATATTTAGCTAGATGAATAGAATGAATGTTCAATATGTCCCTCTTTTAGAATTTCAAAATTAGGGTACTTTGAAAAATTCCCACTTTCAAAAGATAAAAACATTCCCGGTAAACTCTTGTTTTATTTTGAACAACGAATGAAACGAATTATCAGAGAGTCTATAAAGTATCTAATCAATTCACTGGTCTTCTTCACAGTCAGCAAATTTAATGCACTTTTCAATTTGCTCCAGCGCAATCCTCGTGTACCCCCGATCCACATTAAGTGCATTGTATCCAACCTGAAGTGTGTCATCACTATACCCCCTATCACAGAACTGACAGAAGTTACTTGTTGATGTTTGAGGCTGTGTATCCATTACAACAGGTTGAGCTGGATTGGAGATATTTCGAGATTTTGCTTTCTTCATAGGCCTATTTTCTCTGCTTGTTGAACTTCGGAAACATAGTGGGAGGCAGTCAAGACACCAAATATCTTTGGTCTCTCAGCTGCAATTCATCCTCGTCGCTCACACGATGAGGTTTATTAAGCTGGAGAGACATAACGCTTAGAGTGTCCCATATTACCCACCATACATATCTTATTAAAAGCTATCAAAATATTTGATAAAATTCTTGAATTGAAAAAGTGAAATATTGTAAGCATAGCAAAAGACCCCCATCAGTTTCCATATCCAATACATTTAAATTCATGAGAAAACTTGACTGATGATATAATAATAGCTTTACTGAAATCTAAATTTTACATCAGCCCTATTTTTGATCTACAAATATTCATATATCACTTGTATTTTAATCACACAAGCGTAAGTATGCAGTAATTTTTGAATGCACCGGTATGCAGAATTTCTACACGAAACGCAAATTCAACACGAAAATAAATCCTTATCACTTCTGCAGTTGTTTGCGAGATTTCAATTTTCGCTGGTGTCTTCGCCTAAAATTAGCCGCTTGTGTTCCCGAAACGTTTTAGTAGATTTTTCTTCCATATTTTTCTGGCACGATTCTTGAAAGACACGTTTTGGAGAGTATCAAAACGATCAGAACTCAATTCATAATAACAACTTTTTCGTCAAGCATTCCCACCTAAAAAAAGTAAAAATTTTATTACTTGGGTCATTCCACAAAAAAACGACAAATGGCCTGTGGCGAAGGTTCTCAGATTTTCTTCAAACTTTAACAGCTGATTGTTCTTGATGGAAACCTACAGAAATCAAATAGTTCCGTCTAACTCGTCATACTTTCCGAACTACAGCCTTCTGAAGAAGACTATGCTCGACAAAAACAATCTTCTATCTTCAATTTTTTAAAAATTTCCGTACTTTTGAAGACCTATATCTCAAAGACTAAGTAAGCTATCGTCGCAATGTTTCATATGTGTATTATACTAGTGTAGGTTAGTATGCATATCAATTTTCAGCCCGATACCATCATTCAATCGTGAGATACAGCTTCTCAAAGTTGACTAAAATTTTAGGCCTACTTTTTTATATTCAAAACTAGCTCAATTCCATGGGCAAAATTCTTCCTGAAGATGTACTCCAAAGTCGATGATTTTTTCACTATGCATTATGAATGATAGCTGATAAGAGCTAGTACCAAGAGAAAGTTTCTACTGCAAGTCGTTGTCGAACTGGAAGTCGACGAAATTTGATTTGTTTTGAAAAATAGCAAAAATGGCCATTTTTGATGATCATTTCCCGTTGACTGACTACTCCGATTACGTGAAAGTTTTTGTAAACCGCACTATGAAGCTGATAATTAACATACTCAAAGCTGAACGTGCGCTTCGGCTTTGTTTAGGAGCTAGAGCAGTTTGAATTATCACTTATTTTCATATTCTACTCTTGTAAGTTTATAAGTAGTATATATTATATGTCCAAATTGGGACTATTGTTTTTACCAGTCTATACTCAGATTCACTGCAACTTTGTTTGTTTCCAATTTTATTGCAGATAAACCATTTTGACGACATTAGACATCGTCTACATTGTGATTATCACAGAGTGGCAGGCTCTTGCGTTATCTCTCCAGTCTGTAGAAATAAATATAAATGCATTTATGAATCAATAAGCTATATTATCCACAGCTCAACACGGTCTCCATGAACTCCATTCACTTACGGAGTCTTTTCGCATAGTTTTCCAGAAAAAGTCGCAAGGCATCCTTGTCCAATTCATTGAATGCTTGATAAGCCTTACTTTCGAATGCTACCCAAATAATAAAAAATCACGTTGACTTAGGTCTGGACTTTTGTATGGCCACTTCACGGAATTTGGTCCGTAACCTATTCAACTGCGAGGAAATGTTTGGTCGAGGAATAATCTTGCCTCCTTGCTCCAAAGCGGAGGCTCAAAAAATTTGCTTTTATCGAAGGTGTGGAGCAGCGAAGACTTAACATGCCGCTTAACAAACTTTCAAATGTGTTGTTCGGTCAATTTCAGAAACGAATTTTATCTCTGAAAATTAGACTTTTCAATCACTACGATGATTTCCTGACACTTCCCATTTATCTACTCGTTAGTTTTCCAGTAAATTCATGTCAAAGATGCAGGATGACGACATAGCTGCCAATTCACGCTTTCTGTGTATCTGAGACAGAACGGCGCTCACGAGACAGGAGGTTCGCCGTGGTTGGCTGGTAATGATAAACCTGTAGCATGCAAGCTGACAAATCTCCGTGAATCTCTAAATGGACCAAAGGTACAAACAAAAGCCATTAGATTATTCTTGAAGAGAATATATCGAATGGTCATAAAATGAAATATTTGTGGTCAAGATGCAACACATTACTCTTACAGAAGGCAAAATACGACAAAGATGCCGTTGCTGAAATCGTTGCTGAATACTAAAAGTTATTTTGATTATTTGGAAAATCAATAGTTAGACTATCTAGAGCAGCTGACTTAGCTGATATAGCTCTCTTCACTTTCTAGTCATGCATCACATGGCAACAATCAAATAATAAAGGCTGTCTGATTTTGAACTGTTCCTTCAACATGGTGTATCTTAGATTATCTACTTTATCTTATTCCTTTAAAATTTTCATACAACACTGTGAGTCAGTTTAAAATGAGCTCGTCCAATTCTATTACACGGCATTTTTTCAGTCTTTCTGAAAGGTGCAGAAGGCAAACTCTTTGGGATCGCACGTTTTATTTGTACACTTGTAGGCTATTCACAGCATTGTTCAGTTTTAGCGATTTTGTACATGTTCAGAGAACATAAACAAGAAGTTGCAGAAGGCAAACTCTTTGGGATCGCCCGTTTTGTTTGTACACTTGTAGGCTATTCGCAGCATTGTTCAGTTTTGGCGATTTTGTACATGTTCAGGGAACATAAACAAGTGACTTCCTTTTCATTCTTTCCCGTGAGTTGATCGTCCTATGCATAGCTGATTCGTCACGAAACATCATTGGGTGATATGACGTTTTTTTAATAATCGTCCACATGCATCGACACGGACCACGTCGACTGAATTTGGTGTTTATCAAAATTCTCTTCTCAGAGTAAGCATGCCTAGAGTATGTGACCACAATCCGTTCGTTCAAAATTTGAGTGAAGAGGACATGGCTCGACTAGTGTTTGCTGTGTGTAAAACTTTTGGGAAATCGTTCCTGATCTGTTCAGCTTCATTCAACCGACGAAGCGCAAATGTAGCTGGTGAGATAGTCAACCCCCATGGCATCAAGCAAGAGCTATCTCTTCATTGTCCGAAGGTCGTTGTTTTGGATTGAGTATGGAGAGGTGATGTCATCGGTCCCTTCTTTTTTCAAGGCAACGTCAATTGCGATAATTATCTCGACATGTTAAAAGTTTTCGCTGTTTCACATCTTCGTCAAAAGCGAATTTTGAGCGCCTCCCTGAGGTTACGGACCAAACTCCCTGAGGTGGCTGTCCAGAAGTTCAATCGTACGTCCACGTGATTTTTTTCTTTGGAGAGCAACCAAAAGTAGGGCTTATGAAGCAAAACTTCAATGGATGATTCGAAGGATGAAATCAGGGAAGCATTCAATGAATTGGGCAAGGATGCCTTGCGACTTTTTCTGGAAAACTATGCGAAAAGACTCCGTAAGTGAATGAAGTTCATGGAGACCGTGTTGAGCTGTGGATAATATAGCTTATTGATTCATAAATGCATTTATATTTATTTCTACAGACTGGAGAGATAACGCAAGAGCCTGCCACTCTGTGATAATCACAATGTAGACGATGTCTAATGTCGTCAAAATGGTTTATCTGCAATAAAATTGGAAACAAACAAAGTTGCAGTGAATCTGAGTATAGACTGGTAAAAACAATAGTCCCAATTTGGACATATAATATATACTACTTATAAACTTACAAGAGTAGAATATGAAAATAAGTGATAATTCAAACTGCTCTAGCTCCTAAACAAAGCCGAAGCGCACGTTCAGCTTTGAGTATGTTAATTATCAGCTTCATAGTGCGGTTTACAAAAACTTTCACGTAAATCGGAGTAGTCAGTCAACGGGAAATGATCATCAAAAATGGCCATTTTTGCTATTTTTCAAAACAAATCAAATTTCGTCGACTTCCAGTTCGACAACGACTTGCAGTAGAAACTTTCTCTTGGTACTAGCTCTTATCAGCTATCATTCATAATGCATAGTGAAAAAATCATCGACTTTGGAGTACATCTTCAGGAAGAATTTTGCCCATGGAATTGAGCTAGTTTTGAATATAAAAAAGTAGGCCTAAAATTTTAGTCAACTTTGAGAAGCTGTATCTCACGATTGAATGATGGTATCGGGCTGAAAATTGATATGCATACTAACCTACACTAGTATAATACACATATGAAACATTGCGACGATAGCTTACTTAGTCTTTGAGATATAGGTCTTCAAAAGTACGGAAATTTTTAAAAAATTGAAGATAGAAGATTGTTTTTGTCGAGCATAGTCTTCTTCAGAAGGCTGTAGTTCGGAAAGTATGACGAGTTAGACGGAACTATTTGATTTCTGTAGGTTTCCATCAAGAACAATCAGCTGTTAAAGTTTGAAGAAAATCTGAGAACCTTCGCCACACACCTTTCCCGAAATCCGTCGTTTTTTTTGTGGAATGACCCACTTGCGTTTTGTCCAGTTTCTTAGGATTGACGAAAGGATCACTGACTTCCTTGTAAAAGAATCTTCTGCTCAAGTATCAAGAGGATTTATAGAAAGCATCAGCCTTGAATTTGATCGTCCCTAAAAATTGCAGGATCTTTAAGGCAGGCATGAAAATGGACCGAAAATAAAAACCCGGTAAATCTAACAGATCCAAAAATTCATGGCGAGCGGCCATGCGGAGCGAGTCTATAATATCCGAGCTTGCTCGGAAAAGTTTTGTGATTTTAGATGTTAGAATGCATTTCCTGACATCTCAGACATAACTTGATGGGCAATAATATCTGGTTCGCCTGTGGCTACTTTTTAGGTTTTATGACTGACAGGCTGTCTTAAACAGTTTCTATCTCAAGCAACTTGTAGAATATACTGTATATATTTTTCGGGATAAGTTATCAGTTAAATTAGCCGAAAATTTAAAATTAGACAGAGATGGGACTCCAAAATTATTTTATTTTTAATTCAATCATATAAATTATCATAAGCATTAAGTTTAACACAAATAGTCCTTGCGATACAACTAAACAAAGCTTTAGCTATCCATGAAGCAAGGCAAAACATAAAACAAGGATTACTTTTGAAGGTACACATAATAGTTAATATCCTAAGAAATACAAAATCACTTAGCTTATGACAGCTTCCTTAATTTTGCCAATTTGGCTAACCTAGATCGGTAGTGCTCTTTCTTCTGCCAACATTGACAACTGATTAGCTTTTCTTTTGGAGATAACGTTCATAGTTCTTACTACAGCAACTTTCTTCTTTTCCTCAATTGCAATCCGCTCCATCTCCTGTCTTTCCTGATATCGTTTTGCGGAAGTACGCATATTTATTGACAATTTCTTGTCCACATGATCATAGGCCACATCAGACCTTTTGAACGCAATGTGTATTTGACAGTTTGGATAGCGCTAAGTGTTTCAATACGGAGATGGGATGACTGAGGATCAATGATGTCTTGCATAATGCTGAAGGTAGACTCTACTTGAGGCCCATGAAAACAGGACAGTATTGCGAATACAAATTTTGATAATACAGGATAATCACCACGTTGAAGGTTCCACCATTCATCAATACGTTGATCTCTGGAAAAGGTGGTATATTACTGTGGTGGAAAAAGCGCACTTCCATTTCAAAGGAGTCTTTTTCATCTCCCTGAATAACATTTGGAGCTAGTTTAGCAAACTGCAACATATATCTTAACGATAAGCTGTGACCTTGAGCATTGGGATCAATGGTTGAGATGCATTTTAATGCCAAGTTGTCTACAGGCATTTTCTTCTGAAGATAGGAGCCACAGGAGATGAAAGGCAACTTGACTTTTTCAAAAAATTGCTGCTGTGTTATTTCACGACATTCTTCAAGAATATTTCTGGTTTTTGAACCAATGAGACTAATTTAAATGGAAGTCAGTATTGGTTACATCTGTAGATACCAAATGGTTGCTTCCTTTCGGAATGTGTTCTGGTTTTATAAAACACGAAAAAAACTTTTGAAGTAGCTTCATGTGCTCATCATGGAGAATATGAACAACAGGTTTATCACTCTGAAAAAGCAACACAAATTGTTTCAAAAGAGGTAACACTGCTTCAAAGAGATGTAATTGCAACAAAGACTCTTTGCGTGAGTGAAATAGAAAAGAAACAATTTTTGTTTTTCTTTGCTTGCCATCTTCTGTCATATTACGTCGTGATCGAAGTGCATTTTGCAGTTCTCTTATACGCTCTCGTGATTCAGCACTGCATTGTCTTCGACGAAGTATCTCTACTGTCTTATGAAGATAACCGATTTGTTCATCTTTCGGTATAAAACTGTAGTAGAACAATGTGAATGCATCTAATAACCGCAAAGTATCAATGGTAACATCATATACAGACAGCCACCTGTGAGGTATGTGCTGCTGCGGTTTAGTAAACTTAGTTCCAAGTAAAAGACACAACTCTTCCAGAATTTCGGAAAGGTACATCACTTTAAATCGGTATGAATAGTATTGAACAGTTGATGAATCTCAAATTGCTTACAAAATACTTTAGAAGAATTGTGAGCATGGTGACAGCTGTCACCATCGATATCAAGAAGATGAAGAGCTTTTTCATTTCGTATTTTCGCCTCTAAACCATTTTTTGCACCGCGCATTACACTGCAAGAATCCATTAAAATCGATACTAGATTAGACCATGGCAGCTTTTTGGTTTCAAACAGATCGACTAATGCATCAAACAGACATTGGCTTGTATTTTTTGTGACCTTAATAGATGCCAAATGGTGGCAAACAACCTGATTAACAACATTAGAAAAGAAACAAACAAGAATTGTCAAGACCTTATTCGAATTACTAGCCGTTGCTTCATCGATAGTTCTCGCCTTTTCATTAATATTAATTGCTTGCCCATTACAGTTCTATAACCTGTGGACCTGCCCTATCTATACCTTTTCAACATCAAATTCAGAATAATCAATTTCAATTTCGGAATAGTCAACATCAAATTCAGAATAATCAATTTCAATTTCGGAATAGTCAACATCAAATTCAGAATAATCAATTTCAATTTCGGAATAGTCAACTTCAAATTCAGAATAATCAATTTCAATTTCGGAATAGTCAACTTCAAATTCGGAATAGTCAATATCAAATTTGAAATTTTTGAAGATTTTTCAAAGAAATCTTTTTTAAAGAAAATTTTACACTTCGGAGAGATTCACACAGTTCTTCATCAAACGTTTGAGCAAGCCCAAAAGTCATTTTATAAGATGCCGTCATCCTGTACATTGATGATTGATAAACTGCCTTCATATCGGATGACTGAATTAACTCCAGCAAAGCAGGGACTTTGGAAAATGTTAAGGAGCGTTCTGCCATAAAAGCTAGTATCATAGCTTCCTGTTGTACTACACGATCAGTCATGGGTACTATTGGCCTTGATTCCTTGGGTTCGATTGGTGCAGTGAATATTGGATATGCTTGTTTCGGCTGGGCAACACTTGCTCCTGAAATATAATACAAGTGCATTTTATAAACAAAAAATGAACATTTTAAAAGTGGTTAAATAATATTACCATTTTCTTAAATTATATTTTAAGACACTAACTAGTTCTCGCCTTTTCATTAATATTAATTGCTTGCCCATTACAGTTCTACAACCTGTGGACCTGCCCAATCTATACCTTTTCAACATCAAATTCGGAATAATCAATTTCAAATTCGGGAATAGTCAATATCAAATTCGGGAATAGTAAATATCAAATTTGAAATTGACAATTCCGAATTTGATATGGACTATTCCGAATTTGAAGTTGACTATTCCGAAATTAAAATTGATTATTCCGAATTTGATGTTGAAAAGGTATAGTTAACTATAATATATTGCCTAGTTACTGGTATATTATACATACCTAGATTCAAAATGTTGATAGCACACATGGTTTAGTTTTCATAGTTAATAAATATGTGACAAATAATATACAATTCAAAAATGATAAATTTAACTCATAATTATCGACACTCAGTAAAAAAGTAAATTATTGATATTATTAAATTATTTGAAAAAAGTACATTCTAACAGCTAGAAACTATCTATATAAAGTTGGTTCTACCTAACCTATATGCTTCATAGTACATTAATTTATAATCTATGTTGCTATATTTTAGAATCTATGTTATACTGTGGTCATGCTCTTTTCTTGAATTGTTATCTAATACATATCTTAAGCTTACTACACTATCGATATTTTAGCATATTATTTTTTAAACATAGTAAGTGTGTAACTATTGACTCACCTGGTAAAGCATAATTTTCACGGCGTATCTGTAGTGTATCACTGTGGATCTTTCTTGCTACATGCACCTTCATTGACTTAATTCCTTCACTAGAATAGTTGATCTCCTTATTGCAAACGTTGCAAAGCACAATGAATGGTTTATCAAGATTTGTAAAAATCTGTTGCACTCTAGTACCATCCGATAGTAGAACATCATACCATGCAGTTTTCCAAGGATTTTTGATACCTTTATCGACCATTTCATTAGGCATCTGAAAATAATCGCGTAGCGCGAAAAGTTTTGAATCCATGTCTATTTAAGTGCAAATTATAGGAAAGTCAAAAGAAATTGAAAAACAAAAAATGTGATAAATGACAAAATATTGACAAGTTTGGCAAGACGTGTGGTTAGGGTTAGGTATATGGGGGTATATAAATTTTATTGCATTATTTTACGATTCAAAAAAATGTTTCATTTCCCCTCCAAAAACCCGGAATATTTTCATGCCTGTTAAGGTCCCCCAACAATCTGAATACCTCCGTTCAAAAATTTTAAAGAGCCCTACATAAATCCAAAAAGACCGCACATTCGATAGGCACCTTCCCATCTCAAAAGGCTCCCACACGATCTTGAAGGGTACTGTTCACAATTTCAAAAGGCAATCCTCACCATCTTAAAGGGGTCCCTTCGCATTCTCAAAAGGGCCCATTCACAATCTCAAAAGGGCTCCTTCACAATGTCAAAAGAGCCCCCCCCCAACGATCCTGTTGCGGCCCCTTCACAATCTCAAAAGGTCCCCTTCACAATCTCAAAAGGGCCCCCTCACGATCTTAAAAGGGTCACTTCGCATTCTCAAAAGACCCCCTTCAGAATCTCAAAAGGGTCCCTTATCGATCATGATGGGTCCCCTTCGCATTTCAAAAGGGTTCCTTCGCATACTCAAAAATGCCCCGTCACAATCTCAAAAGGGCTCCTTCACAATGTCAAAAGAGCCCCCCAACGATCCTGTTGCAAAAGGTCCCCTTCACAATCTCAAAAGGGCCCCCTCACGATCTTAAAAGGGTCACTTCGCATTCTCAGAAGACCCCTTCACAATCTCAAAAATGCCCCCTCACAATCTCAAAAGGGCTCTTTCGCAATCTCAAAAGGGCCCCCTCACGATCTTAAAGGGTCCCTTCGCATTCTCAAAAGGTCCCCTTCACAATCTCAAAAGGTCCCATTCACAATCTTGAAGGGGATCCCTTCGCATTCTCAAAAGAGCCCCTTCACAATCTCAAAATTGGTCCCCTTCACAATCTCAAAAGGGGCCCCTCACGATCTTAAAAGGGTCACTTCGCATTCTCATAAGACCCCCTTCACAATCTCAAAAGGGCCCCTTATCGATCATGATGGGTCCCCTTCGCATTTCAAAAGGGTCCCTTCGCATTCTCAAAAATGCCCCCTCACAATCTCAAAAGGGCTCCCTCACGATCCTGATGGGTCCCCTCCGCATTCTCAAAAGGCTCCTTCACAATCTCAAAAGGCTCCTTCACAATCTCAAAAGGCTCCTTCACAATCTCAAAAGGACCCCTTCACAATCTCAAAAGTCCCTTCACGATCCTGATGCGGCTCCTTCGTTGTTTCAAAAGGTCCCCTTCACAATCTCAAAAGGGCACCTTCACAATCCCAAAAGGGCTCCTCACAATCTCAAAAGGGCACCCTCACGATCATGATGGGGCCCCTTCGCAGTTTCAAAAGGGTCCCTTCGCATTCCCAAAAGGGGCCCTCGCGATCTAAAAGGGACTCCTTCGCAGTCTCGAATGGGCTCACAAGATAGAAAAGTGGCCCCTTTGCAGTCTCATCTTCACAATCTCAAAAGGCCCCTTCACAATCTCAAAAGGCCACTTCACAATCTCAAAAGGGCCTCCTCACGATCTTGAAAGGGCTCCCTCACAATCTCAAAAGGACCCCTTCACAATCTCAAAAGGGCCCCTTCACAATCTCAAAAGGGCCCCTTCACCATCTCAAAAGTCCCTTCACGATCCTGATGCGGCCCCTTCGTTGTTTCAAAAGGTCCCCTTCACAATCTCAAAAGGGCCCCTTCACAATCCCAAAAGGGCTCCTCACAATCTCAAAATGGCACCCTCACGATCATAATGGGGCCCCTTCGCAGTTTCAAAAGGGTCCCTTCGCATTCCCAAAAGGACCTCCTCACGATCTTGAAAGCGCTCCCTCACAATCTCAAAAGGGCCCCCCTCACGAGCTTAGAAGGGCCCCTTCAAATTCTCAAAAAGACCCCCCTCACTATCTAAAAGGAGCCCCTCACAATCTCGAATGGGACCTGTCACAACCGAATTCACTGAAATTCCTATGTGTAAGCTAAGGTCTATGATTCTCACGATTAGCATCATTCTGCTGTTGATGATTGTATGATTCATCGAATTCATTGTAATTCTTATGTTAAAAGAAAACTGTTGAACGTTGACTCAAGGAAAATACAGATTGTAGTTGAAGTAGCGGGACAGTGATGGAAATTCTGATATGATTATACGATTTCAAGAAATAAGTTTGTGTAAGAAATTGTCACGTCACTGAGAAAATATATCAAACTTATCAAAGCATCTAAATTTAATAATTGTGTGCATATTGATTGAAATAACGTCTACATGTAAACAGAGGATTATGAACGATTTGGTCCAATTCACTCTTGGTGCGATAATAAAATACTATGTACAATTACTACTTTAATTACATGATTGTGTAATTAATTATTCGATACTTCCTATGTATTGACTGAGTAACATGCACTTCAACAGAAGTAGTACATTTCTAACTATGTTCTTTGATGTCATAGAAACCGCAAAGGACAGCTTCCGTGAAGGCGGTATACAAATAAAGAATTAATATTATTGTTTTTTAGCAACAATATTATTATTGTTGTTGTTATATTATTATTATTATTACTATCAATCGTAATAATAAATTGCAAATTAATAATTATTCAATTATGTTAAATTATACAGTATAAAATTATTGTATATACATGTACATGTAAGTCACTAATTTATATATTAATATACATGCATCATGTAATAAATTATTTTTTTAATTAATTATGTAATAAAATCGTAATAAATATGTAATATAATAATAATTACTCAGTGAAAATACAGATTGTAGTTGGAGTAACGGAACTGTGATGGAAATTCTGATAAAATTATACGATATCAAGAAATAAGTTTGAGTAAAGAATTTGTCACGTCACTGAGAAAAACTATCAAACTTATTAAAACATCTGAATTTAATAATTATGTGCATATTGATTGAAATAACGTCTAAACAGAGGATTATGAACGATTTGGTCCAATTCATTCTTGCTGCGGTGTAGGATTAACATTATACTCAAAATCTCAGTGACGTGACATGAAATATGCTCAAATTCAAATATATGTCTACGTCATGCATCGAAAGTTTGAAATCATACTTTATCCTTTCTAAATTGCTTATTGATATGAGTGAGGTCTCTGAATTATAGTAAATCAACCGATAGTGATATATTTGAGGGAAAAAATAAATTTTCTTTTCTTGTCATGGTTACATGTAATTTAGACGATAATTGAACTCGTCAGATAGTACAAAATTTTTGTTTTGTTTTGAAGTTGAGTTCAATTTTAAGTTGAAATTATAATACTTAAAGGTATTCTTCATCGATTGAAACACAGTTTAGAGGTGTCCTATGTAATTTATTTTTCGACCCCCTGGTTGACATTTGCGTGGAATGGCCTAATGTCAACGATCTTGAAAGGGTCCTTTGACGATCTCAAAAGGGCCCTTCACAATCTCAAAAGGGTCCCTTCACAATCTCAAAAGGGGCCTGCAGGCCTCCCAACGAATTTTAGTGAGAATATAGGCTAAAATTATAGGTCCCAAAAAAATATATAGGCTTTTATAGGTTCTCATAATCTTATTATGTATAGGCATATTATTGTTTAATTGAAATTAAATTTATCATGTCATCAATCTTGTTCAATTACATGTGAAACTCCAACCAAATTAATATGATCGTTCACGTAAATTCGATTGCAATTAATAAGTAGGTTTATTATGAGAAGTAGATAAATTACGTAAATGACAAAGTAAAATACGTTGAAAATTGAAGTCAACGACTATCATCCAATACATGCATTAATACGTTCAAGTGCTATTTAACTTTATGAATATTTTGTACATGTAGGGAGCTATAAAATATTGACATTCATTATAAAAAAACAACTCTATTAAAAAATTACAAACTTCTCGGTTATTAGAGAAAGCAGTCTTTGGAAATTAAGAAAAATACTTCGTGAATTGTAAAGTTTTGTACAAAATTTACTTACAGCTTTACCGAACAGAAAACTTCAACAACTGAAAATGTGACACTAGTTAAATAATCTATACAAAAAATGAGGACAAGCAAATTGCTATCACTACAGTCAACTATCTCTCATCAACAGAGTTGAAGTTCGTTATTACAGTCTTTTTTTCTTTATTTTTTCATTTCGTGGTAAGTTGTCATGAGCTGCCGCTTTTTATTCTGTAATTCAAGTTGCTTCTTTGCGGATGTTTCGATTTTTTCTTTTGCCAATCGCAAAAGATCTGATGCTATACTGATGCCATTCATATCATTCTTTTTTATGCTTTCATCGAGACGGGTTTGTGCATCCTTTAATAGAAGATTGGCTCTCGACGTTTCAACGTTAATGTTTTCTTCGTCTTTCGCAATAAGACATGTTTGCGCGTCCATTTTTTCTATTTTTTCATTGTGTTCCATTCTGCTTGAATTTCTTTTTCTTCGCGTTCTTTCTTTTCCTGTTTAAGTTTTTCCGCCTTTTTCCTTTCTTCCTCCAATTCCTGTTGATACACCTTCGAAGATGCCCTCGCCACGCTGATAAGGTCTTTTGTGATGGGAACGTTTGTAATGCAATCAAATGATCGGACAGTTTCTTTACATGCTCTTATTCCGATTACAGATTTTGCAGAAAGCGCTGTTCTATCCGTACCAAGCAATCGTTTATTAACTGAAAGTCCCCTTTCTGAGTCGGCATTGCTGTGAGCCAATGTGAGAGCTGCTTTTACGACACGGGAAAGATTCTGGTATTTCTTTCTTCCACTTACTGATTCATGTTCTAGTATCTGAGACCAGAATTCATCAATGCGGATTTCATGAATGTCTGACTTAACTTTTTCTTCACCGTACAATTTCCATTCGTCGATGATTTTCACGATGTCGTCATCTTTGAGAAAAAGCATCGCTTCTGCTATGATTTTGATATAGCGGCATCCTTTCTTGTTGGATTGTTCTTTTGGATGTAGTACGCGGAGGGCTCGAAGTATTTTGTTATCATGTGGAAGTTTATCGATCAAGTACTACGATGCAGTTTGGTAGAACGACAGTATCTGTTTCATGACTTCATCCTTCGATTTCGATTCGACCTTCTCAATCGCGTCTCTGGCTGCATGTCCGATTTCAATATCTTCATTAGCTAAATGGTTCTGTGACACATAGATTGATTTCAACTTCTTTGAGTTTTCTTTTACATAACTCTGGTTTTGAAAGCGGAACAAGACAGCCGACCTTCAAAAGACGAATAACACATAATCTGAAACCAGATAGTATTAAAAATTGCTCTCCTTATCGATAATCAAGAAAACTTACGTGATATGTAAAATAGCATAAGAAATGTGATCATCTCAGTCAAAAATCATAAGAAGTCCGAAAAAATAGGTTTATATAGGTTTTATAGGTTATTTTTTAAAAATATATGTCAGTTTTTAAAAAATAGGTTTTTATAGGTTTTATAGGTTTTTTTGGGAGGCCTGGGCCTGTCACAATCTCAGAAGGGCCTCCTCACGATCTTAGAAGGGCCCCTTCATATTCTCAAAAAGTTCCCCTCACTCTCTTAACCCATTTAAGGCCGCCTATGTAAATATCGGCAAATTTTCTATAAAAACGGTGGTAAGTATTTCAGAATGTTATAATTAAGAATAATATATGATGACCAGTTCAATACAATAACCCTTTTTTAGAAATTAAAGCCGTAACGATTTCGTTACGATGGCGTCATATGATGTCAAAATATACAAAAGCATGTTTTTTCAAATATAGCTTATGAATTGCTCCAACAATTCCTGCCGAAGTAATGTGTCATCATAAAAGCTCTCCATCGCATTTCAGAGGTAGGCCTATTTGTCGAGGCTATGAATTAGCAATTTTTTATCAACGGCCTGCTTTATGCTACTTGTCGTTGCTGTTTGCTGTGAAATTGTCATCGTTGAAATGAGACGATGTTTATATATATTTCGAAATTCCTGTCAAATTGATTCAATTGCTGCGTGGACTCCAAAGTCAAGTTAGAGTTGGAGAAGCCTCGGTAATTCGCAATGTCCACATCAATAAAGAACACCAAGAAATGAACGCATTTGTTCAACATTATGTAGGCCTTAACAATTCCTTTGTCCCGATTAGTCATTGGCTTCTGCCTCTAAGATCGATAAGACCATCGGCATGCGTATCAAGCATCTCATAAAGATTCTCGCCCAGAAATACATCCAGAGAATGTTTGTCCTATTTGCGAAGATGAGAATCACCGATGTTTGCCATTTTATTGACTGCTTTTTCTGTTTACTGAAATGATCTGTCAAATTATCTTTCGTTGGAATCTCACACTGCCCTACGATGTCACTAACCTCTTGAGACATCGCTTGAGACACACACCTCTGAGACACATACTGATCTTCAACTTATCATCCTCAGAGCTCTAATGAAGCATTTACTTCTGGAGGTTTTGTGGCAAAAGTCATATGCCGTCATCGTCGGCATTAGGTCTATTGCATATTTCAGTCCATAGTAAGCAACAGCTTGGGTATTGTCTTCAGATAGCTACATAGGTTGATATAATCACATTTAGCCTTTATAGATATTTTAAACCAGTTTGCGCCATCTCGAGCCGCAGGCGTGCCCTAGTAGGGCGAGACGCACCGTCTACGGCCAATGAAGTTTTGCATTGAAGTTTTTCGAGTCGGAGGACACCTGTGTATTCTATGCTCAAGCGAACTGGCACCATGCAATGTTCATGATTAAGCTATAAGTGGAAATGCTTGAGATTTGATCTCTCTTTGACGTTCGTTCGTACGTGAGCCGACAAGTCTAATGTTGAGAAACGTGCTATGGCAATGGACTTCGGTTGGTTTTGTGATGGGAAAGCCATAGGCTAAAAATAGCAACAAGCATTACACACACTTAGAAGCCACTAAGAGCGCAATATTCCAATACAATTGTCGATCGTTTTCAGTATTTAACAAACATTAGTTTTGAAAAAAATTGACAGTGCACACCACCGTTTACTTCATTTACACTGTTGTTGTTTTTGACATCTTGTATATCATATTACGCCAGTGTAACTAAAACGTCACGGTTTCAAAAAATTGACATGCCATGTCATGAATAAATATCTGATGAAGTATTGATTGCTATTTTCGATATTTTATGAATAATGAGATTACGCAAATCACGTGGGTAGTTAAATACAAGTGCACATTCATCCGCTGTGTCTTCCAGTATAGATGCAGATTTTATGCCCAGTTTTTGTCTAATATCGTGGTCAAATATAAGCACCAAAAAGTGCTAATTTCTGAATTGGCAATAGTTTGCCTGAAAATGTATGATAAATCATGAATGGCAATCAAAATAATGTATCATATGTCGTTAGCTGGAGAAGACGGCAGATTCCGAAAAGTGCTGTAACGAAAACGCTACCTTGGCGCCAAATGGGTTGAAGGGACCACTTCACATTCTGAGAAGGCCCCGCTCACGGTTTAAAAGGAACTCCTTCGCAATCTCAAAACGGCCCCTTCACAATCTCAAAAGGTCCCCTCACAATCTCAAAAGGGTCCCTTCACAATCTCAAAATGCCATTTCGCAATCTTCAAATTTCAAAAGGGATTCCTTCGCAGTCACAAATGGGACCCTCACATTCGTAAAGGGGCCCCTTCGCAGTCTCAAAAGGGCCCCTTCACAATCTCAAAAGGCCATTTCACAAACTTAAAGGGCCCCTTTTCATATCTAAAATATTTCAAACTCGAAATTATTTGTTACTTGACATAACTTTTTTTCGCTATTTAGTTTATTCTAAAAAAACCGGTAATCCGGTTAAAACCGGAAGAGAGGCAGCCCTGACAAAATTGAGTTTATATATTGAGTGTTTTAGTCGCTTGTACCTTGGGAAATTGATAATCTCATACAGCTGAGAAATATCGTTCGCAGTTGTACTAGACATAGAAACAATTATGTGGCCGGTGTAACAAGCGTAAGATTAATTATGTAACGGCTTATACTGGTGTAATAGCAACCGACTAATTTCTTACCCAATACATACTCCATTTTCAGGCTCCCACCAAACCTGCTTTGAGTGACAACAACAACTTCATTTACCGGTATATATATCTACGCAGCAACCTTTGTGCCACATGGTGTTTTCGAAGGGATCATTTTCTTGGAATTTTGCACAAAAATAGAATGCATTAATCACCAATGACAGAGTTTACTGAAATGATCTGTCAAATTATCTTTCGTTGGAATCTCACACTGCCCTACGATGTCACTAACCTCTTGAGACATCGCTTGAGACACACACCTCTGAGACACATACTGATCTTCAACTTATCATCCTCAGAGCTCTAATGAAGCATTTACTTCTGGAGGTTTTGTGGCAAAAGTCATATGCCGTCATCGTCGGCATTAGGTCTATTGCATATTTCAGTCCATAGTAAGCAACAGCTTGGGTATTGTCTTCAGATAGCTACATAGGTTGATATAATCACGTTTAGCCTTTATAGATATTTTAAACCAGTTTGCGCCATCTCGAGCCGCAGGCGTGCCCTAGTAGGGCGAGACGCACCGTCTACGGCCAATGAAGTTTTGCATTGAAGTTTTTCGAGTCGGAGGACACCTGTGTATTCTATGCTCAAGCGAACTGGCACCATGCAATGTTCATGATTAAGCTATAAGTGGAAATGCTTGAGATTTGATCTCTCTTTGACGTTCGTTCGTACGTGAGCCGACAAGTCTAATGTTGAGAAACGTGCTATGGCAATGGACTTCGGTTGGTTTTGTGATGGGAAAGCCATAGGCTAAAAATAGCAACAAGCATTACACACACTTAGAAGCCACTAAGAGCGCAATATTCCAATACAATTGTCGATCGTTTTCAGTATTTAACAAACATTAGTTTTGAAAAAAATTGACAGTGCACACCACCGTTTACTTCATTTACACTGTTGTTGTTTTTGACATCTTGTATATCATATTACGCCAGTGTAACTAAAACGTCACGGTTTCAAAAAATTGACATGCCATGTCATGAATAAATATCTGATGAAGTATTGATTGCTATTTTCGATATTTTATGAATAATGAGATTACGCAAATCACGTGGGTAGTTAAATACAAGTGCACATTCATCCGCTGTGTCTTCCAGTATAGAAGCAGATTTTATGCCCAGTTTTTGTCTAATATCGTGGTCAAATATAAGCACCAAAAAGTGCTAATTTCTGAATTGGCAATAGTTTGCCTGAAAATGTATGATAAATCATGTATGGCAATCAAAATAATGTATCATATGTCGTTAGCTGGAGAAGACGGCAGATTCCGAAAAGTGCTGTAACGAAAACGCTACCTTGGCGCCAAATGGGTTGAAGGGACCACTTCACATTCTGAGAAGGCCCCGCTCACGGTTTAAAAGGAACTCCTTCGCAATCTCAAAACGGCCCCTTCATAATCTCAAAAGGTCCCGTCACAATCTCAAAAGCGCCCCCTCGCGATCTCAAAAGGGCCCCTCACAATCTCAAAAGGGTCCCTTCACAATCTCAAAATGCCATTTCGCAATCTTCAAATTTCAAAAGGGACTCCTTCGCAGTCACAAATGGGACCCTCACATTCGTAAAGGGGCCCCTTCGCAGTCTCAAAAGGGCCCCTTCACAATCTCAAAAGGCCATTTCACAAACTTAAAGGGCCCCTTTTCATATCTAAAATATTTCAAACTCGAAATTATTTGTTACTTGACATAACTTTTTTTCGCTATTTAGTTTATTCTAAAAAAAACCGGTAATCCGGAAGAGAGGCAGCCCTGACAAAATTGAGTTTATATATTGAGTGTTTTAGTCGCTTGTACCTTGGGAAATTGATAATCTCATACAGCTGAGAAATATCGTTCGCAGTTGTACTAGACATAGAAACAATTATGTGGCCGGTGTAACAAGCGTAAGATTAATTATGTAACGGCTTATACTGGTGTAATAGCAACCGACTAATTTCTTACCCAATACATACTCCATTTTCAGGCTCCCACCAAACCTGCTTTGAGTGACAACAACAACTTCATTTACCGGTATATATATCTACGCAGCAACCTTTGTGCCACATGGTGTTTTCGAAGGGATCATTTTCTTGGAATTTTGCACAAAAATAGAATGCATTAATCACCAATGACAGAGTAAACATCAATGAATGGTCAAAAATAATAAAATGATTACAATAATAAACTACAAATTTCACACATTTTACGTTTGAAGTAATAACAGGCAGAAAATTGAAGTATATCAGATCTACAATATGATAAAAATAGTCCAATGAGATCAGTGAATAATTGAATTACTTTTAAGAATATCAAGTAAATTGAAAAATATTGATGTACAATAACAAAAATTAATTTTACAGATGGTTCCATAACCAGACTATCAAAATTATAAGTGGGGTTTTGACGCATATATCTTTTATCATTGCAATCAAGTGCGCTAGTTCAACTTCCATGCCAGTAACCACTTGCAACTTGGTCTGAAAGGTAGGCCGATTAATTCGCCGTGTTACATCAAAAATTAAAGTATTGTTTGTTTAGCCACCATTAATAATGTCACTTGCCATCTCCATGATTATTTCCATGCTATTGATTCAACATCTATTTTTCTGCCATTTTTTTGCAACACACATTCTCATCAAAGAAAACCATTTCATCACATAGTTACGTATAAAAGCGACAACTGAGTGTCAGTGAAGTATTGAATTTCTTCGTTCATGGTACTCTACATTTCGGTCATGACATCCTCCAACAGGCAACTACAGGTGCATGGCTTCAACGGTTCGAACAGCATTCCACTGACCAACCAACTGGCACGAGGCAATGCAGGAAAATTAACTAGCCAATGGTGTAAAAAATTGGTGACAACAATTCCAGAAATAGCAGATGACATTCGTCTGGAAAACACACGAAATTGGAAATCAAGCTGCTAGTTTCTCAGAAAATTTCATTTCTATGATGAACTTCCAATTGTGTTGCGTGTCCTCTTCTGCATTCTACATGTAATTCTATCGGTAATGTTAGGTGAGTGTTTAAATTTCTGATGGTGAAATAGTGAGACTCTGTAAGATTATTAATGATTGGTATCTATTTTCCACGTGACAGATGAAGGGTCAATAAAACGATTAGGTAGAAATGAATTATCCAGGCATCCGAGGGAAAAATGGACAGCACATAGCATCGTGGTCAAGCCGACATCTTTTAAATTCAACAACAAGTAACTTTTTTCTGCAATCCCACAAGGCGACTTAAAATTTCTTTTTTTAGATAGATTCGACTTATGTTAACGATTTAGCTGTTGAACCACAATAGTCGGCTGTGATCAATGCCTTCAAATCGTATTCTAGCGTTAGTTATATTAACATCAGCAAAGTTGAACTTTTTTCAAATGATAAACGATGGAGTGCATGTGATTGTGTGACTAGCAAAAAATCAATAAAATTTCCGTACGATATGCATGGGCAAGCTGCACAGATTTAGAGGAGAACAGATAAACTGCTATCCCTGCTCTCCCCTGTTAGTTATATTAACATCAGCAAAGTTGAACTTTTTTTAAATGATAAACGATGGAGTGCATGTGATTGTGTGACTAGCAAAAAATCAATAAAATTTCCGTACGATATGCATGGGCAAGCTGCACAGATTTAGAAGAGAACAGATAAACTGCTATCCCTAATTCACGCTGACGGCGTTGAAGCCCGCCGATCGGTGTTTATTTTGATGACAATTTGTGATAGACAGGCAAGAAATGTGTTTGAGATGGTTATCGCGTTGAGGCGGATGATTATGCTCATGTGTATGACATATATGTGTGCTAAGTCCATTTTGAGATAAATTGATGTCGACATCATTCAAAAGCAATTCTGTAGGGCTGCTTAACAATAATTTTGATTTAATTAAATGATAAGTCGTCACAGGTGTCTACTACATATCGTAGTGTGGGCTGTACTTAAACTGACCTGTTACTTTTTCATGATAATTCCGGAGTAATGGTGACTTTATGTTGTGTTCCTCAGTGTACGAACAGAGTATCGAAATATTCGAATATTTCTTTTCACGAGTTTCCTCACAGCAATCCTCAATTGCTTGAGCAGTGGTTACGGAGGAACAAGCGAAAGAATTTTAAGCCAGCTCAACATGTTTCATTCGTGCGTATTGAACATTTCTTGGAGAGCGACTTCAAAGCTGATTTGACTTCACGAAAGAAAAAAGAAGACAAAGATCGCCGCACAAGAAAGCGTAGGATACTAAAAAAAGACGCTGTACCCACAGTTTTTACAGGCTACCTATCTTACCTGAACAATCCCGCAAAGCTACGTCGCCGATCACCTTTTGATCGATCATTTGATCTCTCATTTAATGCTTTAAGTTCACAAGTCGACGAAACTGTATCTACGGATTCGGCCCCTGAGACGAAAGAAGAAATAAGAAAGCTAGATGAACCAAAATCGAAGGAATCCAAGTGAATCGGTAAGTGTTTCACATCTCTTTGTATGAGTGCACTAAAAAGTAGACACTAGTTTGTAACATGTCATTAATGTCAGCAATTAAAAACGCATAATCTCAGCACAGAACGGAATGGTTGAACCTGATAATGACATGAATATGACACCCCCTTAACTATTGTATTCAAGCACAAAAGTAACAACAACCAAAATTCATCAGCATGCCATTTTCTGAAAGTATTTACATTATTTTCAGATGTAAATGTATTGTTCTACGCAAGCGTCTGAGATGTCAATCACAGAAAATAAGACGCGCTTCTAAAACGATAAGTTCCCTGTTGAATGTCCTTCATGATAAGAAAATGATTGCCGACGATGGATATGAAAGACTCGAACAATTTGGAGGTCTAGCTTTTGCATTATTTAAGAATGAAATAAAGAATCACGAAAGAAAACAAGGGAGGCGGTATCAAAATGAAGTAGCCAAGTTGGCAATAGCTTTGCATTTTTACAGTCCATCAGACTATCGATTTGTCCGTAAAATCCTAGCTCTTCCACATTAAATAAGCACACGCTTTTTCGATTGATAGATTTATTGTGAATGAACAAATCTGAAAGGCAAGGTTGCAACTAGTGCTACGCGTTGTCATTTCACGTACGTGAAGTTATACATCAAAACACACAAAGATGCTAACAAGTCCGATGAGATATTGTCTACCTCCTCCCCAGTCTAAACGGGTCGGTCGGAGAATACATGGCGTTCGTTTAAGACGTTTAAAATGTTAAGCACTACCACTTTCGGCCAGGGGGGTTGTAGTCCATCAGACGACGGAGGGTAAGTGGAGGTTTCGGGCGGGATGCATTGGCGGGACCAGCCGGAGGTGGAGTGTGCGGAGTGTTCACGGTTTGTTGACGATCCAGTTTGTTCCCTATCATTGAGGTTTCTCGTTCAGGGCTCGTGGGTGCAGGAAGATCGTTGGCTTCTTCGGAGATTGAGTGGTCTGGTGTTGGCGGAGCTGTGTTAGATGGCGGTATCGTAGATGCTGGCTTGAGGATTCTGAGTTCGGGGTCGAAGTTCAATGTTGGAAGGAACTTCAAATCATCGGTAATACGGCGTGTCGGTGTCGGAGGATGAGCTGGTAAATACTTCCTTAAGAATTTGCGATTGCGGAGCGTTATGCGTCCAGAGCCATCCACCCGGACTACGTATTGGTCAAACTGCCTCACCTCAATTATCTTTCCAGTACGGTCCCATTTTGTCGGATGTGGGCCAGTCTGTTTCTGAAGGCGTACGTGATCTCCGACAGCTAAGGGTGGCAGACGTTTTGTGTGTTCGCTTAGACGTTCCAGCGCTTTTTGGTGTCGGTTTCGTAATGCTTCTTCGCGAGCATTGAGGATGTCAATCCAAGTTGGGTGAGTACCGTTTGTTAAACCTTTTTACATGCGAGTAATTCAAAACTCTTGTTTGGCATAGACTCAGATGTATTCTAAGCCCCACTCGGCAATATCTGAAACACAATAGAAAACGTGTAAGAACACAGTACAAAACACAATATAAAATGCATCATACAGAGAATATGAATACAAATATAACAAATTCCCTCTCTTCTCTATTTGAAGGAAAATCCCTCAAAATAAGTCTCTTGAAAACTCACTACTAAAAAGAGCTATAAAAACTAAAAGAACAAACTGCACTGTGACTAGCGTAGAGAAAAAGCACCAGAAGAATATGGAGAATTGACAAACTCAGTTTGCTTCAAGTTCGCTGAAAGAACGTTCAAAAGTTTCTCTCTGTTTGCGTCCCGTTTCGTCAGACAATTAGCAAGTTGATGATCCGTCGGGATCCAACGCAACTTGATTTCGCCTCGATCGATCATCTCTCGAAGCATAGCGATGTCAATACGAAGTCTCTTATCTAGCACAGCCTTTGTCGGCTAAAGATTCAGCGAGCGATGCATTGTCTGTGAAGCACATTATTGCTCGAGCGAATCCATTGATTTCCTTCATCGTATGAGATAGCAGGATCGCGGCTTCCGCTGCCTCAATGAGAGCCAATGTCTCTGCTGCGAGAGTTGATCGCACCACTCGACGAACTTTCCTGGATTGCCAAGAAACGAGAGTTGTCAGCTCAGCATCACCGAGAAAGATCACGAAACCTGCCTGTGAACCACCATCACTGAGATTTCCAAAAGAAGCATCCGCGTAGACATACAATGTTGACTGTCCTTCCAACATGCGGTTGCACTCTATGGTCAAACCAACGCTCGACGATTTCAATTTACGAATGACCTTGTTGGCTCGGATAGCATCGTCTACTTGAGGATGTTTCAAGTGACTGCTCAACTCACACGCATCGAATGATAGATCTGTACGAGTTTGATTCGCAAGCCAATTCACAGATCCCACTGCTGCACGAAATGACTTGCTCTCCTTATCCGACAACGGACGACCAGCATGCTTGTCCATGATGCCAACTTCATTCATTGAGTCCGCATAACGAGTTTGATTCATAGTGATCCGCCTTCCTGTCTGATGCAGCGCGATGCCAAGATATTTGAATGCTCTGTCTTCTTCTTTGCTTATTCTGAATTTCTGTTTCAACGGTTCAACAATTCGTTCCTGAAATGCCATTGTTCCTCCCCAGCAAATATCATCAACGTGGATACACAGCACTCCCAGCAATTTACCTTCCTGGTCATGATGAAAGAAAAGTCCTGGATCAGTAGCTGACACACTAGCCCCTTTGCCTTCCAGGAATTCTCGCACCGTAAAGTACCATGATCTGGCAGCATCGTTCAATCCATAGACAGTCTTCTTTAGACGCCAATATGAGTCGGCATTCGCTTCTGCTGGGGGAATCACAAACACATGACGATCAATATCACTGCCTTGAAGAAAAGCCTCTTTGATGTCCAGTGATCTCAAGGTCCAATCGTTTGCAGAAATCGTAGCAAATGCAAGGCGCATGTTCACCTTCGAGCAAGTAGGAGAATCACAGCGTTCATTCAGTCTCTCCTCGAATCCCCTTGCCACCAGGCGAGCCTTTACTGTACTTTGGCCCTCGACCTTTTTCTCAGTCAACACCCATCGAAGAGTAAGCGGTTCCTGGGAAATATCCTGGCATTCTTCAAAGACATCGTTGTCTCTTCTCTCCAGGCTCTCAATTCCTGTTCTTTTGCTTTCTGCACATCCTCTTCTAAAGCGTGAACTATAAGAACTTCTTGATCATCCGAAATTTCGCTATATTCTGCCAGATCCATCAAATTGACACATTTCTTTGAACCATCACTAAACGAGAGATTGTAGTAATCTTTGTTGCGCCCAGTCGCTTTTCCCGCGCGATTGATCACCGTAGCTGTTTGGACGTCTTCTCCACCATCGAATTTGAATTCAACACGCTGTCCTACTCGTGGCCGTCTTGGATTTTCTTGGCCTGAATCCTTTGGCATTGCAGACCCATGCAACCGTTGCGTCAAATCATCTTGCACTTCATCGCCTTCCTCTATTGTGGGACTACATTTCTCCGTCACCACAGTTCGAGAGACTTCGTCTTCATCATCGCTAACATTGGAGTCACAGTCCATCTTCTCATCCACCGATCCTTCTTCGATGTCATCTTCCAATTCCTTGTTTGCGGATGGATTTTCACTCCTTTCTCGAACTGCTCGCAGGCGAGTTGGGTGCACGCGCACAAATAGTCCACCATGCTTGATGATGACCTGCTGTCCGTCTTTGCCGATCACTTTGCCTGGTCCACGCCATTCATTTGAATCAATGCGCTTATAGTATACAGACTCTCCCGATTCCACATTGTCACTCCCTCGTATGTTGTGCTTCATGGCTCGGCGCAACTTGTCGCATGACTCATTTTGAATGAACAACTTCCTTGCCGCATGCATTGCATTGATATTTTGAGCCACCATCTCGCTAACCGTCACTCCTTCAAGCGCAGGTGGTTCATCTTCGAGCACATTTGGAAGGACTGGGTTGCGTCCAAATACCATTTGATTAGGTGAGAACCCATGCGCATTCGTCAAAGCGTTCTTTGCCGCTACCGCCCAAGATAATGCAATTTGATGACTGCAGTTACTCTCTGACATGATTTTCCGAACACTTTCACCCAGCACGCCATTGTACCTTTCGACCAAGCCATTACTCCACGGACTTTCTGCTGCGGTAGTCAAAACGGTCACATTGTAGTTTTCTGCCATGCTGCGGAAATTCTCGTTATTGAACTCTCCGCCATTGTCGGACAAAAACCGACGAGGTGCTCCGAACACACTTATCCAGATGCGAAATATGGCTTCAATGATGGTCTCTGCCTTCTTATTCTGAACGATGGCTGCAGCACTGTACCTCGTAGCCATGTCAATCAGATGTAAGAACGCAAATCCTTCCACTTGCTTGAGATCCATTGCAACTGCATCATTGAACGTAGTGGCTATTGGAAGACCAACCGTTGGTCTTGGTCTAGGTCTCTTGAACTTTAGGCAGGTGGAGCATTCCTCTTCAACACGCTGAATGGCTTCGAAGAGTTCTGAATCATCTCGATTGGCCCGTTTCAAAAGATCTATCAACTTCGACGCACTGGCATGGCCGAACTGCTTGTGCAATTTTGATGCTTCACCTTTACGAGTCTTCCCCCGGTCCTCAAACGCAACCAGGCTATCTTGAATGCCAGTGTCAGGACCAAGATAGATGCAGTAGTGCCCAGCACTATTCTGGAAGGTTTCCACGCTTGATCCAAGCATGGTGACCTTATCTTCGGCGAAGTCAATTACAGTGCCTGCACGCTTCATTGCCATCTTGCTGAACAGAAGTGGGATGTCGGCCTTAAGAACGTCAGTCGTGATGAAAACATCTTGTGAGGACATCCGACAGGGCAACTTAAGCGTTTTCGAAGACTTCATTCGTTTTCCATCACCAAAACGAAACACGCTGTTTGACGACGTCTCATCCAATCCCAGCTTTTCCCTTTCTTCTAATCCATCGAGGAAGCATTCCAGCCATTTCTCTCCGCAGACGGTCTTCGTGCAGCCTGTGTCCAAGATTGCCATGCCGAATGTGTCAGTCACGATCCCATCATTCTGAGTCATCAAGACGATGTGAACATCAGTATCGTTTTCTTTCTCATTTTCCTTTGGCAACTTATCCGGGCATTTAGCTGCCCAGTGGAAGATTGATCCACACACCTTGCATCTACTTGGCTGACCATCAGGTCCTGGTCTGTTAGTTTGTCGTCCTTGAGTCGATGAGTTCCGAGCGCCATTATTGTATCCTCGACCACGGCCATAGTTTGAATAACGACGATATGGACGACCACGACCAGCGAATCCATTATTGGCATGTAAGACGGTTTCCTCAGTATCCGTTTTACTTGAACTGCATTCCAGAGCTTCTTGCTTCACCGTCACACCCACGGGTGTATCTCCTGGAACCTTGAATTTTCCGGCTATCTTCTTTAGACAAGTAGCCATGCCCTTGTAGGTCAGACTATCCGTTGTTGCACGAGCCAGCTTATGTTCGTTTGCTGGGAGATTCGAAGACGCAAGCAGCCTGTACGCCAATACACCCTCCGGCAGCACCATACCGTGTTTCTTCACAACGTTGTACAAGTGATCGAAGGCCTGCAAATACTCGTCTATGGGCGTTTGTGGAGATCGCTTCATTGTTTCGAATCTCTCATACGCCTCATATGCCAGTTCGTCCTTGTCCTTTGCAAACAGCGTGTCGAGCTTCATGATAATGAGATCCAAACCAGTTTCCTCCGAAAGATCCCTTATCTCCAATTCCAAAGCTGCCTCCCTTGCTCGACCTTTCAGCGACAGAAGAACTGCAGGTCCCTGCTTCTCCAAAGGCAAATCCGTGAATATTCTCCATACCTCAATCTCTTTCTTCCAATCTTCAAATGACGTTTCCTCTCTCATCACCGGTGGGGCTTTCACGTTGATTCCCGCCATGTTGCAGCACCAACCACGCTCTGCTACCAAATGTTAAACCTTTTTACATGCGAGTAATTCAAAACTCTTGTTTGGCATAGACTCAGATGTATTCTAAGCCCCACTCGGCAATATCTGAAACACAATAGAAAACGTGTAAGAACACAGTACAAAACACAATATAAAATGCATCATACAGAGAATATGAATACAAATATAACACCGTTGATACCGTTGGGTGAGCCAGGTTGATACCGTCCTGGCAGGATGGGGATGAAGTCTTTAATCGGTCGACCAAATAGGCACATGGCTAGGGATAATTTAGTGTCGGGATCCGGAGTGTTGCGATACTGCAGGACGGCTCTCAGAAATGTATCCGTGGATGTATACATTGGAAGGGGTACGACGGTAACATCAATTCAGTAGGTGGGGCGCTAGGCTGAGAAGGAGCGTTGCGATTGCAGTCGCTGCAGTGGTTCCGTTGTGCGCTGACGTCTGTTGTGATGCCAGGCCAGAGCACGGTGGAGTCTGCGCGGGCTAACATAGAAGTGACTCCTTGGTGAGCAAAGTGAAGCGTTGAGAGAACATTTTGTTGGAGCGATTTTGGTATCACTATGCGATTCTTATAGAGGATGACACCGTCGACAGAGGAAAGGTGATGCTTGAAACGGTGGAATTCACGTACAGCTGGCGGTAAAGCATTGTACGGTTCCGGGAAACCATCTTCAATCAAGCGTAGAAGTTGTTGCATGTCTGGATCTCTGGTGGTTGCTAGTTGGACCTTATTCCAAGTGATAGCGTTAGGTTGCAACGAGTCAAGGGCTGATGCGGCGGCGAAGACGAGATCGTCGTCGGAGATTGACGGTGAATATTCTTCAGAGCGAATGAGGGACGTGAATGGGAAGAGGTGCGATTCGTTGCTGTATGCCACGTCGTCTGGTAGCGGCATGAGTTCCGGTTCAGTGGGGCCAGATGGGAAGCGAGAGAGGGTGCCAGCGGCTTTGTGCTTCACACCAGGTATGTGGACCATTGTAAATCTGTAGCGAAGGGTCTTTTCCTTCAGGTTTCTAAGTCGGTTGTTAGGGATATCGTCTAGAGAGCGGTCGCCAAAAACTTTGAGGAGTGGCTTGTGGTCAACGGCGATAGTGAGGTGGTGGCAACCAAGGATGAAAAAACGCGTTTTCTCGAGGGCATCTGCAACAGCGAGTGCCTCGCCTTCGATCGGGGCATATCGGGATTCAGCGCTGTGAGTGAATCGACTGCCCACTAGAGTCGTCTTCCAACCAACTGGGCAACAGAAGGGCGTGGTACGGTCACAGGAGCAGTGCTTTTGAAGGAGCCAGAAGCCGATGCCTGATTTCGACCAATCGGTGGCTAAGCAAGTAGGTTTGCTTTTGTCGAAGATACGTACACCTTCTTCAATTTCACGCAGGATAATGGCCTTTGACTCTTCGAACAGCAGATTCAGTTCATCGCTCCATTGGAAGGGTGCGTTGGGTTTTAGCAGATGGCGGAAAGGAAGCATGCGTTCAGTGGATGCGAAAGCGTAGGCGACTTGGTTGATAAGGCCGAACCAGGAGCGGATGTCCGAAACATTTTTCGGTTTTGGTAAATTTTGAATGGCGTCAAGGAATCGGCGACAAGGACGAACACTGTCTGTGGAGATTTCGAATCCGGCAAATGTGACGGTGTGAGACGCGAAGACGAATTTGTCGGGATTGAGTATTATTCCGTGGCGTCCGCAAGTGTCTAGCCACTCAACAGCTTGAAAAAAGCTTTCTTCAATGCTATCCGACCATAAAAGTGTGTGTTATTTGGGATGTCAGTGACAATTTCGTCGAATCTTCTCGAGTAGCCATCACCGGATGTGATGTATCCTTGAGGTGCGACGCGATAGCGAAATCGTCCCCATGGTGTGATGAAAGTCGTAAGGTGACGGTCGTTTTCATGAAGTGTGACACTGTGATAACCATTCCAGCAGTCAAACACCGTCTTCACCTTGTTTGGAGGCACGGAGCGGGCCTGATGATACGGCGATTGTGTATGATGAGTTTCGCGAGTGGCAAATGAATTAAGAGGTTGGAAATCTACGGTGCGTCGTGGTTGACCGTTTTTCTTTGCACAGATAAACCATGCGATGACACCAGGTGACAGGTTCACCGACCGGCACTGGTTCTTTAACACCAAGACGTGTGTCCTGGAGTAGACCAGCTTTGACGTCATCTTGCCAATGAAGGGGGACCGGAATAGGTGTGTGAAACGCGACAGGTTCCGCATTTGGATCGATCATGATTCGTAAAGGTGGTCCCTCCATCATTGGAAGCGGTTGGCGATCGCAAACGTTGAACGTGCTTGACTTGCAGTGTTGTAGCAGCCATGTTTGAAGACGTTCGCGGTTCTCTGCAGTTGCTGGGAAAGGTAAGGTCTTCGGTTTCACAGGGCGTGGTTGCGGCGTGGGTATTGGCATTGAGCTGTGATGGCTGAGTCCGACGTACTGCTGGCAGTGGCTGCAGGGGACGCTGGCCGGCTCGAGGCAGCTTCTCCGATTGTCGGAAAAGTGTCCGATATTAGGCCGAGTTTTGTGCAAGCTTCTCGACTGATAAACAGTTTGTCTGAGTCGTCAGTCACATAGGTTATTACGCGAGTTTCGTAGGTTTGTCCGCTCGAGGATTTGCCAGAAAGTCGGAGAATGATAGCACCAAGGATGCCAATACTGTTTCAAACATAGGGAATTTATTTGTAATTGTATAGAGTGGAAGCTTTCCCAAGTCAGATAGAAGACTTATTTTTGTTCTACCGCGAGATCTTTCGGCCTACATCGTAGGCCATTCTCAAGCGACTGCACTGTATTGTTGAATCAACGATTAACACATCTCACATGAAATCACAGCGATATCGGACGGATTGACACTTACATGGTAGCAAACAAAAGAGCCTGTTAACATCTAATGAACAACACAATACTAACTAACATAATAGGAGGAATGTCAATGAAAAACCAAGCTCAAAGGTCATTCAACCAGTCAGAGGTTGAAAGATCAAAACTGAATGACAATTACATAGGCCTACATTAAGACTAAGCCACACAAAAAATTGACCAATAAGCAAGACCAAAGTGATGAAAAAAAGCTGAAAAAATAATGCAATACTGAATTCCAACGAATAATACTGAAAGAGTAATACTAAAAGCAAAGAATCACAATCACAAAGAGGAAATATAATAAAGTTATGGCAAAATAAATTCAAGAAAGAATCTACATAATACTTACTACTACTAAATAATACTGAACATGTAATACTATAAAGAGCTAGATAGTACTAATACTATATGAAGAGATCGGCAAAAAAAAATAAAAAAATAAATAATAAAAAACCAAATAAATGAATAAACAACTGGTGGTGAAACTTAAAACAGTCTGTCCCAGCTGGCACTGACGTCACACTTCGTTTTGTTACTGCTGCCAAGGCGCCTGGTCCACAGAGCCTCCTTTGTAACCCGTTTGCGCCAGTTCTCTTCACGGTCTATTACGCGAAGACCTTCAAAGTCTAAACGATGTTGATGCTGGTGCACATGCTTCGCCACCTCTGACCTCTGTACATCGATGTTGCGGACCGCACGCTTATGCTCCTTCTTTCTCTCCTCAATTGGCCTTTGTGTCTCACCCACATACTTCCAGTCGCAGTCAGCACACTCTAAGGAGTAAATAACACCGAGCTGTAGAGGTGGTGCTGGTCTTTTCTTTACCAGAAGCGATCGTAGAGTCTGGACTGGTCTTGGTGCCACTTGAACACCCACATTGTGCAAAACACTGACGATCTTCTCCGTGACCTTGGGAACGTAAGGGAGAGAAACGCCAGAATGTAGCGGCTCAGCAGGACTTTCTTGATCAATCAGATTTTCTGGACGATAAGAGAACCTGTTGATCTCGGCTTCCGAGTAACCACTCTCTTGTAGGGCCTTGTTTATATGCAACAGTTCACCTTCACGAGCATCAATCGAACAGACACGCTCTGCTCGAGTAGTAAGAGAACGTGTAATGCTCCGGAATGTCCCACGAGGATGGCAAGAGTCACGGCGGAGGTAACGGTCGGAGTGAGTAGGCTTTCTATAAACTGAAAACCGCACAGTGTCGTTTGACAAATCGATCAATACATCCAAAAAGGTCAATCGACGTTGATTTTCCTTTTCGACGGAAAATGTTATGCTTTCACGTAAGGTGTTCGCAAATTGGAAAAACCTCTCCAACTCTTCTTCACTATTTCTCCACTGTAAAAAGACATCGTCAACGTAGCGGTACCACAATGCCGGAGTAGGAATATTATTCGAGGCCGCTTGCAACAGTAGTTCTTCTTCAAAGTAAGTCATGTAGATGTTGGCCACCACCGGACCGAGGCTGCTTCCCATGCTTACTCCTTCTTTCTGAATGAACAACATATTCTCATGTTGGAAATAAGCACGTTTCAAAACTAACTCAGTCAATCGCAGCAACTCATCAATACTGAGTTTAGTTCTCATGGCAAGAGAAGGATCGCCAGTTAACAGCCCTCGTAGAATTACAAGTGTCTCAGAAATCGGAACATTCGTAAACAAAGAGTTTACATCAAAACTGAGGATTTGACCTTCATGTATATTCTCCACTCTTGATACTTTTTGTACAAAATCCTCTGAGTTTCGCAGATAAGAAACTGGCGCAAACGGGTTACAAAGGAGGCTCTGTGGACCAGGCGCCTTGGCAGCAGTAACAAAACGAAGTGTGACGTCAGTGCCAGCTGGGACAGACTGTTTTAAGTTTCACCACCAGTTGTTTATTCATTTATTTGGTTTTTTATTATTTATTTTTTTATTTTTTTTTGCCGATCTCTTCATATAGTATTAGTACTATCTAGCTCTTTATAGTATTACATGTTCAGTATTATTTAGTAGTAGTAAGTATTATGTAGATTCTTTCTTGAATTTATTTTGCCATAACTTTATTATATTTCCTCTTTGTGATTGTGATTCTTTGCTTTTAGTATTACTCTTTCAGTATTATTCGTTGGAATTCAGTATTGCATTATTTTTTCAGCTTTTTTTCATCACTTTGGTCTTGCTTATTGGTCAATTTTTTGTGTGGCTTAGTCTTAATGTAGGCCTATGTAATTGTCATTCAGTTTTGATCTTTCAACCTATGACTGGTTGAATGACCTTTGAGCTTGGTTTTTCATTGACATTCCTCCTATTATGTTAGTTAGTATTGTGTTGTTCATTAGATGTTAACAGGCTCTTTTGTTTGCTACCATGTAAGTGTCAATCCGTCCGATATCGCTGTGATTTCATGTGAGATGTGTTAATCGTTGATTCAACAATACAGTGCAGTCGCTTGAGAATGGCCTACGATGTAGGCCGAAAGATCTCGCGGTAGAACAAAAATAAGTCTTCTATCTGACTTGGGAAAGCTTCCACTCTATACAATGCCAATACTGTGTTCATTAACCGCTCGCATTCGCATCCTGACCGGAACTAGTTGAGAGTTCGACACTGCGAGTCGTCGAGTAAGGTTGGTTCCGATGAGGCAGCTTTGGCAACCAGTATCAGCGATTGCATTAAGTCGGATAGGTGCTGGTGGTACGGAGAGTTGTAATCCAAGGGCATGGTAGTCTTCAGTGTGGGTTGACGCGTTGATTTCGACAACTGGTTGTTCTTTCGAAGGCCCTCGCTTCCAGCGATCATTGAGTTCACAGTAGAGATGATGGTTTAAAGCGATGCTGCAGTTAGATGTGTCCTGGGTTGAGGCACAGAGAATGTCGAAGATCGCAGCTTCCTCGGGGACAGGGGTTTTTGTCCTGTCTTTGCTGCGGCACATCTTACTGACGGGATGGAGACGACTGCATGAGTCACACTGCTGATTATAAGCAGGGCAGTGAGTTTTCTGTAGGAAGGTGGAGCTTTCTGTCCATGTCCTCGACGACCACAGTAAGAGCAGATATCTGCACCGTTGATTTTGGCTTCACGAAGATTTTTCGTTTGTTGACGGCGATATTGACTGCGGGCCATGGCTGCTGTTGCTCCCTGCGTCTCAAGAAGCTTGTTTACGGAACGTTTCCAGCTTCTTTTGCTTCGATGAACTGAAACACTGCTTCTAGGGACATGTTTTGGTTTGTATGGCCAAGCAGCTCCAGTTGAATCTCCGAATCAGCCACACCACGGATAAGGACGTTGCGAAGAATTTGGTTTGTGTAGTTTACGCTCGATTTACAGCTAGTGCATTCCATTGCGTACTTGCATACACCAGCTTGTCCGCGGATGCGGGCGCCGAATGATCGAATTGTTTCATCGCGATCCTGTCGCATTTCGTGGAGGGCAACTCGGGCAACCATAGTGTTTTCCACTCTGACGGCCAGAGTCTTCATCGCCGCTAACACATTTGTTTCGGATAGATTAATTAGGCTGCCGCCCACAGAACGTGTGAGATCTTTTCGAAGGTCTTCTTCACAACATTCTAATAGCTGTATGATGACATCCTTCCCAATGAGCTTGGTGGCATCCTTATAGTCCTGCCAGCGGGTGAGGAAGTATGACCAGTCTTCGCTTGAACCGGCCGATGAGACAGTTGGACGGCGTACCCGATCCATCTTTGCTGTAGCGCTGGATGTCGTGGATGATGTGGGCGAGCTGACGTGTGTTCTAGAGGCGTGTATTTGCAGCAGTGTAGCTGCCAATGTGTGGGATACGTCAGAAGTTTGGTATCCACAGAGCGGGAACGGACAGTCGTAGATTGGCATCGTGCTTTGTTCATAAATAAGCACACGCTTTTTCGATTGATAAATTTATTGTGAATGAACAAAGCTGAAAGGCAAGGTTGCAACTAGAGCTACGCGTTGTCATTTCACGTACGTGAAGTTATACATCAAAACACACATAAAGATGCTAACAAGTCCGATGAGATATTGTCTACACATGAGTCTCGAATCAGAGAATGGATATCCAACTTTGAATGCGAGCCAGGACTGATCAGACAATCATTTGATTTCCTAGCCAACGAATTTGAAAAGGATATGTCACCCGTCGAGTTCAGTCTACAGATTTTGACTTGACCAAGTAAGTTAAAAATAAATATTTTGATGATTACTTATTGGTTTCATGCATTTGTTGACATTATTCTTTCTAAATTGATCTAATGAACATTTTGATGATTATTTATTAGTTTCATGCATTCATTGACATTATTCTTTCTAAATTGATCTAATGAACATTTTGATGATTATTTATTGGTTTCATGCATTTAGTGATATCTATCATTTCATCATGTTTTCTAAAATGGTCTAGGGAAAATTTGATGTTCATAATTTTTGTTATATTTTTCCATCACTCTTATAATGTGAATTTTGATGTTTATTGGTTTCATGAACTTTTTCGATAATAATAAGACTGATAGTGACTTTATTCGACTGAAATAACTGCGTGGATGTTGTTTTTCAGTGGAAGTTTTCTTGCTGGTGAAGATTATGGATACGGCCCTCAATCGGATTCCATTGCAAAACATGCCCTGGTGTTTCACCCAGTTGGTCTGAAACGTCGACTAAAGCTACCTGTTGCATATTTTTTCACCAGTAAACTGAATGGCGAAGTTCTTGCAAAACGATTCTTCAAACGATTATTAAGAAATGTTATGAAGTCGGCGCGCTAGTCAAATGTGTTGTTTGCGATGGAAATTCCGTCAATTTTAAAGCTGCTGAAAAGTTAGGAGTTGTTACTGACGCGACAAATGTAAAGACTGATTTTTGTATTCGTCAAGATGAGAAAATTTATTGGATTTTTGACGCTTGTCATCTATTAAAACTGGTCCGGAACTTGCTCCACGATTACCAAATAATAAAACGCAAAGATGATGATGACAAATTTTCAAAGGTAAAATGGTTCTATGTTGAGCAGCTGCATAAGCTTCAACGAAATGACTCATTGGTACTCGCCAACAAATTAGGTGTAAAGCATGTACATTACAAGCGTGCGATAATGATGCCTTAAGAAACAATCACCTAACGTCCCTGGAAAAAATAATTGCTTTCCGATTCTTTCGACTTTGATTGTTAAAGTATGGAAAAATATATTTTGAAAGAAACATATTTTCAACGGATGTCCAGTCGAGGCAGCAGGCTACCAAGTTGATGCTCTTCAGGGGTAAATAAGACATAGAAATGTAAGTCCCCTATTGTTTTTGCTGCACATCATCATGTACATTATCACAGGAAAACGTTGGTAAGTTTGAATTATCTATATCTCATAAATGCACTACAGAAAGACGTTTTGCTTGATACAGAATTCACTTCAATAGCGATTAATTATGATAACAGCAATTTATTATTGATCACTGATTTTAACTTGGTGTGGATGTATTCTCATTTTAAAAAAATTCATTCTGCGATGAATGGGAATTAAACTTGAATCTGAATGACTTAATCTAAAAGAGGCTCAATATCTTGGGTACTTTATTTACTAATTAATAGGTGTGACACACTTCATTAAGCTTGCTTACTTTGTTGACAAATAAATCATTTGACAACATGACAATGAAAGCTATTCAAGTATGTTTATCCTGCAGCAGTCATCGCTATAATCATATTGCGACTTGTTTCTTGCCCGTCTATCGCAAACCAGTGTCTCTCCCGTCCTGTGTTTACCGGCTTCAAGCAGTTGTGTAAATAGTTCATCTGCTCCTCTCTAAATCTGTGGCAAGCTGTCACTCAGTGAATGTCATGGATTCCAGTTTTTGCTCACTGAGAACCTGTGTATGGCAAGAAGTCTAAGAAGAATATCAAATGCCCGAAATTCATCTTGTTGACTACAGTTGTTTCGATGGAATGGAGAATATAGCAGACCGAGAAAAACTGGAATGAAGTGCTTTCTATAATGCGGTCTACCATGAGAATAGGTAGTTTTAGAGATTTGATTTATTGGTAATCGTGTGTGGTTTTGGATAATTTTCTTTTAGCTGAAGAGAAAAGATGCGGCTTGACAACACATTTAGTCTCTATGTCTCCTCGTCTTTTTTATATTATTTGTAATTTTATTTTTATACCTAGGCGTCCCTCACATATTATCCTTTGAAATTGTCTTTAGTCTTTCTGTCTCGGCTTCTTGCGATCTTATGCACAAGCTTCTCTCGCATCAGTTCCACACAACATCTCGCCTTCCTAGTTTGTCGTTTAACTCGGGCAGGCTTTCAGCCTTTGACAGGGTGTCCGCGCACCGTGGAAAACCTGGAAAACATCTGGAAAATGAATTTTACCGTGGAAAACCTGGAAATCCTAGAAAACTCCTGGAAAATGAAATTTTACCCTGGAAAACCTGTATTTCCTAGAAAACTCGTGGAAATTTTAGACTAATTAAAACACTAATTGCAAGTTGTTGGCCATACTTACTCTATGGTTGAATTGTTTTCCATTTTTCCAGATTTTTGTCTTCATATCTCTACTTATTTGTTACAAACATAGCCTTCACTCTCGTACAATTTTATTTGTTTTTAGAATATTTCAGTGACTTG
The DNA here is from genome assembly GCA_907163375.1 of Prostheceraeus crozeri. Lineage (NCBI taxonomy): Eukaryota > Metazoa > Platyhelminthes > Polycladida > Euryleptidae > Prostheceraeus > Prostheceraeus crozeri. The sequence continues at coordinate 112,743 of CAJQUW010012683.1, forward strand.
AATCTCCTATCATAACGTATACAACATGAATGAGACCGAACTGGGTGGTATGGTTAACTATGAACTGTTGTCGAACTCCTAATCGTTGTGCAAGATGATGAATTAGTAGCTGTGAATTCCCTCACAAACGCTGCGCGGTATGGTGAACTAGGAGTTGTAAATGCCCTCATTAACGTCGTATGGTATGGGGAACTAGGAATTGTGTATGCCCTCATAAACGTCGTGTGGTATGGGGAACTAGGAATTGTGTATGCCCTCATTAACGTCGTGTGGTATGGGGAACTAGGAATTGTGTATGCCCTCATTAACGTCGTGTGGTATGGGGAACTAGGAGCCGTAAACTCCTTCATTAACGTCACGCGGAATGGCGAACTATGAGCTGTAAACTCCCTCATTAACGTCGTGTGGAATGGTGGACTATGAGCTGTAAACTCCCTCATTAATGTCGTGTGGTATGGGGAACTAGGAGCCGTAATCTTTGATTAATGCTATTACACACTTGATTGCCGTGTGGCAGAATCTACTGACGCAAAATGGTGCTCAACCTATAAAATTCATTTAGGCACTAGACTTGTTCCGAATGATCCGAGGCAAATATCGAATATTTTCAAACACATTTCAAGTAAGTTTTCAATCTGTAGATATATTATTCCCGACACGTCGTGTGCCAATGAGCTTTCCTCGATCAATTCTTCTCTGTTTCTCTTTCTGGCTCTTGATCTTCCACGGATTCACGCAACAATGCTTCACTTCAAATGATCTTATCTGAATGACAACGCTCTGACGTTCACCTTGCTGCATTGTATTATAGAGTGGACTTTACAGATATTCCGTTAATTGTTACATTTCATTGTTAAGTCTTATATTTTTCGTTATTTATTGTTATACTCTTCCTCTATTTTGTTCTCCACAATCCGCAAGCTTTAAATTTGTTACGATCGATTGTATTTTCATTTTTTCTAGAAATATAATGTAGCCGTTTGATGGACATATTGGTATTTTTTACTTGGAATCACATGCGCCTTAAAAATTCAACCAATTTCACGCCACTTTTCAAAAAAATTTTCGTCAATTTATATTTTTATGGTGTATAAGCTCCTTAGCCACAGAACTTAGGGTAGATTTTTCCCGGAAATTTTCTTTTAAATTTGACGCGTGCATTTGAGTAAATTTCCTTGCAGAAAGTCTTGAAATTTTCGTTCAAATTTGACCCTTGATTTTTGGTAAATTTCCCTGAAAAACCTGGAAAATGAATTTTACCCTGGAAATCCTGGAAAACACCTGGAAATTTTCATTCAAATTTGCGCGGACACCCTGCTTTGATGAGACTACTGCTTTCCTGGCCGCCTTCCTTGCTTCTTTATACATTACTCTGTTCGTATCAGTTCCACTATTCTTGCATCTCTTGACAGCTTACCTTTTGCCTTTAAAGCATTTTCGACATTTTCTTGACACCAAGATTTCATATCTTTGAAACTACCGCGCTTTATGCTGCAACAGGCCTTCACAGCGGCTTAGAGATCATCGCCCATTTGTTCTCATGATTACCAGTTTACACGGGAAGGATTTTCGCAAAATTTTCAAGCTTGTTTTTATTTTGTTTTAACAAGCGAAATTTATGCTTTTTTAAAAACTTAAAGGACACTCATTCTATGCTATTGCATGATTCTTCATATTAAAGTGATTACAAAATGGATATTGTGATGATGGAAATACACGAATATTTCTCCCGCATGCCACATGCAAATCTCCATCAGTTTACATCTGTAGATACCTTGGAATGTGTATTAGAAGATTGGTAGGTCTAGTGGTCTAGACCGGTATTGACGCTTGAATTTGTATGCATGTTCACAAGAGAGTACATGCAAAAGGACATCGCTTATGTTTGAATAACATAAAGAATTGTAAAATATCATACAAAAACATGAAGTATCAATTACTCTGTACAGGCACCCAAGAAAGTTATCTACAGGGCAGAGGTGCGCAAAAGTGCTTTCTATCTAGCCGCTTGAACACCTATGCGTTTTCACATGACGAGGGTTGTGAAAAGTCATCGTTTATTGATGGTAAATCTCGCGGATCTGTGCTTTATTGCGTCTGCAATTAGAACTAGTGACTGGGAAATCTAGCCAATTTGGAAGGAATATAATTCAGCAAACTTCTCGTATTGGTGAGAGCCATGCAGCAGTAATGCGATTAGCGCGTTTTTGACAATTTTCGAGTACAAACGTGTTTTTATTTTTACCCAATTTGCGCGTGTTTTTCTTCTGTTTTCGTTTTTGTCTTCCTTTTTTGATGATGCATTAACCCACTCTTCTTGCCTTCTATTCTGTTCACGAAATCAGGGTGCACACTCAAACCTATATTCCTATATTTGTCCTACATTTTATGAAATATCCTATGTTCCTATATTTCCGCACGAGATCCTAAATTTTCCTATATTTTTTGCTTTATATCGATTACTGCAAAATAACATTCAATCTAGATAGATATTTATCACTTAGTCAAATTACCAAAACAAAATGCAATTTTCTCCCTTCTTGCCAGCCATTTGAAGGTATGATTTTATATTAGATTTATTATTTATTTTCATACATGCTGACTAAAAAATATACTAATATTTGTACGCTCATCCATTGTTGTGTCATGCTCTTAAAAATGTCGTGTTATAACTTCATTGCTCTGTGCAGGCACGGGGTATTATCGAATTGGCTTGCTGCTGCAAACCTTCGCATGTTGTAGGAGGCGACTAATAGGCACTAGATGCTACAGTAGTTATTGTATATATTTGAGATGAAACTCGATACATACGCTTTAATTTTACATGGTACATGAAATGATAGAAGAAATTCTGTCATCTCATAAAATTGACATTGGATATTGCAGGCTTTCAGAAAGAGTCACTTCGCTTCTTTTGCACGATGTCTTAGGATAAAGTGTCGGCTTCCTTTCGTCAATGGGGGCCCACTTTTGTGACTTGGATCTTCAATTTTGCAAACAAACCGGAGATTCAGCATATCAAGACCATGCTTCGGTGGTTCTAGGCAGTCTTTTTGCATTTATCGCCATAAACCAAATGACGCGATGAGCACGCGTTTGAAGTTTCTCTTTCGAAGAGTCTATAATAGATAGAAGTCCACACCATTCCATCAGAGATCCGATAAATGAATTATAGACCAGGATAAGATTATGATTTCTGGTTACATTCTTAAGGGTTCTTAATGCGTAGATGCGCTGCGATGCAGTTAACATAACATTGTCAATGTGGTAATTGTCAATTACAGGAGGATTGATAGATATCGGCACATGGAATGTACGTCATGCACAATGCTTACGCGAAAGGATTAGCTGAATATGGCAGTGAAGTCGAGCAACTAGCCAGGGACCTATTCTTATTATTCAAACATTCCGCGGCAAGGCGGGAGGATTTCAAACGGATGCAGCTGGATCTTGACCTGGAAACAAATATGTTTCAAAAGCATACAAATGTAAGCTGGTTATCTCCCGGCCATAGTATTCGACGAATTTTGGAACAATGGGAAGGAAACAAAAAAAATCAGTCATTTTATTGACGTGCTACAAAAACAGATCCCAAAATTACTCCGAAAAGTATCGGCTTTCGGAGAATTGTAATGGCTTTTGGACCCAAAAGTATAAAAGCTCCAAAATATCTTAGTTTCTCTGTAAAATGACATTTAGTGGTAGAACATCGTGTCCTACAGTGGTCACGTGACCCTTGGAAATTGCTTAAATTTTGATCATAAAATGCCGATTTCCGATGAAACAAAGCATTTTAGACCCATATAATGTATTACCAACAGATACAAATGTGACCCTTATCTATCATGTCATTTGGTCAAGAAGGTCATTCGAGGTCACATAATGACGTCAGAGGCTATTTTTAGCCCAAAAACGAGAAACTGACCTCACTTTGACCTCTTTGCGCGACCCCTAAACGTTGTCCAATCGGCTTTCATATATATTAGTTTTACAAACTTCGGTTTTTTACACACCCTAGTGGAAACCCTGCGAAATGCACCATGCAAGAAAAGTTAACACCATTTGAGAAGATTTTCCAATCATACGAAGTGATGATTCACTTACACTTCTCTGAATTTCGCCGTCTTCTGCTGGAAATCTTGGTGCTCTGTGTACGTGAGTCGGCAACTAATCAAAAACAACCTTGGAAAGCTGATTACAAATCCTAAGCGAACAAACCGCCCTCTATGCAACACATAATTGGAAATGGCATTCGTGCAGTTGAACAAATGCTTTCTGAGAGAAGCATGACTGATCAATTTCTATGTCACTGTCGTCAGACCATTCTACCAAAGACTTCTGGACAAGTTACTGGAACATCTTTCTTTTCACAATAAGGTGCTGCGGTATATTGCCCTTGTAGACCCATCTGTGATCCTTTCGAAGAAATTCACGACATGTGTATTTGGATTTGCAAGATTGCTACCAAAATCAAAATTTTCCTGAAGGACATATTGATGATTTGACGTCAGAAGTAAGAACTCTTCGCATGACTGGTTTCACACAAATATGTGCCAGTCCGAGCAGGCTGGATGCAGCCTCTTCCCGATGCAAAGGACAAGTACCCATATTTCCATCTAGTCTTGGCTGCTGCGATCAGTATCCCTCTTGGAAATGCTGTGACTGGAAGGCAATTCAGCATGATGTCTGACATCTCAACAACATAGCGAACTTTGTTGAATGAAGAACCTTACATGCGTTGCTCTTAGAGCGCCATCAGCCATTTCGAAGGGATTTCGCACATTCTTATCACAGCAGATTTACAGATATCCTGTCAAAATGCCCATGCTCGATATGTAGAGGCTGTTAAACAGCGAAAACTGCAGCAGGACGAAGGAGCCGTCAAACGAGCGCAACGCGATAGTTGTGGATGATTTGATATTTTGGTCACTTCGTAATTTGTGTTTGAAGTTTGTTCAGGATTTTTGGTCGTGACAGTCGCTTCGCACATGTATTATGTGTTGAATATATATGCAATGTTGGTTATCAGGGGTGCGCAACCATTTACATTTTTCGGCCGCCATTTCGAAGGCCGAAAGAACCACGGCCGCACATAATGTGTGCAAACAACTAGATCAATAACCAATCCTTTTTATATTCCACCACTCAAATTAGTTTTCCCTGATGAATGACGCAGTGAAAATCGCATAAAGGCCTGCTTCGCAAAGAATGAGTTAGCAATTTTACCCATATACGACCGACGGTCATTTTTGACCCGAAAAGATTTAAAGCTTAAAGTGTTATCATCACTTAAAAAGAAAAGTTGAAAGCATGTTTTTTCTGAGAGCAACCGAAGGAGAAAACACTTTACTAAGCTATTGTAATAATTCATAAAGGAATCACGAGCCATGCAAAATTCATTCATTCATCACAGGGCCGGTGATCTAGCAGGCATCCTTAATCAGGCCATTGACTTGAAGCTTACGTGCGCGAACAATTTGAGTAAACTACAATTGCCCCTTTTGTTTCTTTTATCTGATGGCTCTAGCCATGAATGCACATGAATGTAACTTCCCTAAAATATTCTATTCATGAGTTATCGAACTGCTTGAACTCCTTCATCGCGCCTGCGTGTGCGCATTTTTCCGAGCAACATGGGCATAAAGGTGTTCCACAGTTGCAACGTGACTAGCACGCTACTTTAGTTCCGATTGTTTTTCGATTGCCTTGAACTCCAGAAACATTTGCAATATACATGTACAACATTGTTTTTCATTTACTTCTCATTGTCACGGCCGCACTTTGCCTCTTCTACGGCCTCAGGTTGCGCACTCCTGGGCTATATGTATGAATTAATATTTTTGCTGTTTCAATATTGTTTTACCAAGTTAATATTCTGATAGTTAGATTGCAATTACGAACGAAGATTGATCATACGTAATTCTCGAATTTTTCACGCATTTGTTAAAACTTAATGCTTACGATACTCATTTCTTAATGTATTATACTTTCAATGCAAGATTTGTATGTATGTTTACGGACATTTGTCTGAAGATTTATATCTGTTTACAAATTTGGAGATTTCAATATTCATTTAGATACCTCATTTCTGAAGTATTGCATTGAGAAGGCTTACATTTATTTCTATGCCTGGTGTAGTCTACATATGCAATGCTCGAATGCTTGTTGCATGTGGCCAATCAACTTCTATCGGTCATTAATTTGTTGAAGATCCTTGCTCTTTTCCCCATTTCGTAAATGCATTGTTCTCAATGTAGATGAAAAAAGCTTACTAGTTTTGACCTCTTCCTCTATGGAACCAATTACAAGTCTATTCTGGTATATGTTACTATATGGCTATCTAATTCCCGATGCTGAAACTTTCGCAGAAATAGAAATAATTTTGCGAAAAAAGTTTATTGACGTATTTAATTGAAGTTTATCACTTCGGGTTTATGTTTTGAAAGCAATAAAATACCGGTATAGCACCATTTCAGGCCTGATTGAAGCACTAGCCATGTTGAATCCGTCTCAAAATATTACAGAAAACACGAATCTATGAAAATTCTTGATACCCTGCATCAGGAATTGATAACTACTATGCTGGCCATAAGTTTAACACAATTGTGATTTTCATTTGAATTTTCACTTATTGATTGTCTTTATAATAAGACATTCAAATTAATCATTTTTGTCGATATTACCCTGTTTTGATTAAGTCATTCTTTGATTAAAAAACACAAAAATTGCATTTAATCTTCGAAATGAAAGAACTTGTGCATTCATTACATGTACAAACGGAATTCACAATTCACCATTGTATTGACTGCTGCGAAATGGGTAAGAGGCGTCAAATTTCTCCGACAAGAGTGGTACAAATGGTGGTTCTTCGTGAGGAAGGAAAGACTTCGACAGAAATCGGTAACCGTCTTGGAGTATCTCGTTCCGCAGTTCTTTGCTGTCTAGCTCGCTACAGATCAACAGGGCTTTACACACCAAGGAAACTGTGAGATCAAGCACCCTTAACGTCAGCCCAGTTGGATCGATCTTTTAGGAGGGCTGTTGTGAAGGATTCTACAATATCTTCCTCTTGATTGGTAAATGATTTGCCTATCGACATCTCTGTTAGTACTTGGACTATCAGGCGTCGATTGCAGTGTAATTTTGGTCTTCGGTCGTACCATCCCACATGTGTTTCTCGGCTTTCTAGAAAGAATATCAATGATTGATTGGTATTCACGAAGAAGCAGAGACATTGGACACCTGAACAGTGGCACTCAGCTATGTTTTGTGACGAAAATATTATCAAGCAATTTTATCGTTTCTCTTCTTCTGTTCGTCGGCCGCTGGGTATGCGATTCGAAGACCACTACACAGTTCCGTAAGTGAAACAGTCGCCCAGTCTCATAGTATGGGTCACAATCCCTGCCGCTGGACGGGACTGTCTCTGGTCTATACCAGTTGGCACGACCATCAACAGCAAAGTGTAGTGAAGATACTGACGGATAAGTTACCAATCTTCATGCCATTCAGAGACTGCGTTGTCTTTCAACATAAACAGGACAACAGGCAGGTCCAGTGAAGAGATGATTGTCCGACACTCATATCGAAATTTTGTGTCAATGGCCTAGGAGATATACGGACATCAATCCAATTTTCGTCCTACCTCGAGAATCGCAGCTCTGCCATGCAGTGAGAGGTAAATACAGTAAGTGAGACAAAGTTGCAACACATCATTTTGATTGGCTGCTGCGATTTCATTTGAGTAAGCGTGTATACTGAGGCCCAAAATGACGGTCACTATACGAGTATTTCGAAAAGACTCGTGACTTCAGCTGGAAAATTCAAGTTGTTCCACCAATTAGATTTTCCTAGAATTATAAATGTTGGTAAGGGAATTTTTTTCTACAAGATGAACCCACTCTTGAAACAATTGCGATGTGTGATGGGCTGAAGTGTAATTCGCAGTAGGTTGCCTGGACTATGTATGTTTTGAAAAGATGAACAAGCTGGTGGTTTATTTATGAATTGCAGATGTAAAGACTTTCAATATGTACTTGAAAATTTTCATTACGTGGTAGGCCTATTTGTGCCATGCGGTTACCGGTGCATCCCTGCGTGTCGTAAGTGGCGACTAAAGGGGACTATGTGGTAGACGAGCTGTCGCCGGAGTAGATACCACGGACCACTGCTGGTGCCTAACACGCAGTTTGTGTGATCTGCCGGTCTCTGTCTTCCTTTCTTCCTCATTATTTCTTCTCTTTTTTTAAGGCTTGCGATGACGGAGTAGGGTGACTCTGGCAGGTTTTGTAAACTGGAAGCCGATAACTGGATCTCTGCGCGTAAGCGGCTGCAGTGTGATGATCGCATTACTGAGTAGGAGATGTTCAGTATTGAAGTCCTGCTGCAGCGACCAGACGGCTCTGTTTGGGGATGCCCCGACAGCTTTTAGTTAGGGAGGGACCTAGAAAAAGTTAAGGAGGAAATTCCGCATTTCGCCTGGCCGAGCAGCTGCATGTGACGGCACTCATCTATTGCAGTCGAAAGCGTTTCAGTGCTCAGTTTTGCAACATATGTGACCGCAACACCAACGTTAACTCAGCTCACCAGTTTATTCTAGCACTCAGAGAAACGCAGATTCGTGACCCTCAGATGGTGAGCCAGTTAAACTGTCCTGGATATATTCTTCACGATATGTTGCGTAAGAAAGATGGGTTTGTGTTTTCGTCAGTAAAAATTTGCAATTTTCTGTAGCTCCTTTCTATCCGATTTAATATTGATGGTCGACATATCTTCATGGTACCGCTATACATGTATTCCAACTGTATTGATGATGGTTCAAAGTATCATTACCAGTTATTCTTCTGTAGGATTTGTTTTGCTTAGTGATTTCAACGTCCACAATTCTAACTGGTTGACTTCAAATCACCGCGATTCTGTTGGTGTCGAGCTAGAAGCCTCTTCTATTTACATGACATGGAGCACTTGTTTCTCTCCCCCAACCCGAGTTCCAGATCGTCATGAAGACTTAGCCAGTGCACTTGACCTTTTTCTCACGACGAACCCAGACTACTATGTTGATGTTTAGTTTAGAGCACCTTTGAGCAGTTCTGACCACTGCCTGATTACCGTTACGTCCACGACTTTTGATACTGCATCTCAAATCCTCCCAGAGGAGGTCTTCGGAGCTTCAACCAAGCATCCTGTGATCATATTGTTTAAGTTTTCTTTGGTCACTTTCCTTAGAATGATGTGTCCGATTCGCTGGACAGCTGTGATTTGGATGACATTTGTTCTTCTGTTTCTTGTGGCAATCGTGACAGCTATGGGAAGTAGGCTTAGTTATTTGTGGTATGTCTGCTTACATACCTTCTTCCTCAGGCAGCTGGTAAACCAGAATCTCCAAAATGGTTTAACCAGGAGTGTGGAGCAGCAATTATTGAGAAAAGTAGGCATTTCAGTTCTTCAAGCATTTTCCCACCACTGAGAACCACACTGCCCATCGTTCCGCTCACAACTTTTGCTGCAAATCAGTAGTTTGTTGAAAACAGTCTTTATTGGTGCCAATTTGTAGATAACTTTGAAAAACGGAAAGTTCATAAATTTCTTTTAATTTTTCCTTTATTGTGATTCCCTTTTTTGATTTTATTTATTTATTTATATTTATATATTTTTCTCATGTCCTTTTCCTTATGCAGCTCTTCTGCTTTCATTTAAGCACTATAATTTTCACTGTCAGTCATTTCTTCTTATCAGTGTGCTTGTTAATTTCAATAAATTCTATTTTGTCCATTTCTACGTAGTGTGTTGGATTTCTATGATGGGTGTCACATGATATCGTCGTAGCATTGTCCTATTTTTGTCATGAGATATATTTCCAATTCTTATCACTCTCCAGTTCCGTTGCATTGTCTCCCAAGAACGGACGAAGCGCCGGCAAAATAAAATGAATTTTATGAATTTTTCAAAGTTATATAAATCAGCAATTGACAGTGCCAAAACTAAGTATATTGAGCCCGGTTCTTCGAAGCTACTAGCGTGTCCAACTGGTAGGTCGCGGGTTCTGGTATTTGTCTAAGGTAATTTGTTCCAACCTGTAGCGTACGCCGGCGTATGAAGCATTACTGGTTAAAACGAGCACCAATAGACAAGAATACAGGGAAAAGGAATCATTCATGCTACGCATGGAAACG